>OVAX01000482.1:0-78990 GCA_900406405.1 Lepidium africanum
AAGAGAAGTAGTAATCTTAGTTTTAGAGGAATCGGTTTCTTAATTGGATTTACAACAAGTGATCAAGTGGTTTAGGGCCAAAAGAGCAAAGTGGGTTCTTTTTAGAATGATTGAATCTTTTTAAAGACTCAATCATGAATTCACCACCCAAACATATCAAAGGATCATAGATTATGAAACGAAAAATAATCAAACTTTACTGATGAAAACAAAAATCAGATAAAGTATCCATAGGCAAGAAACTGTAGCACCAAATTTAAAAAATTACAGAGAGACTTTAGGATCTTACACTGTCTTTGAAGAGCCTTTACCCAGAACTTCATTGTACTGCAACAACAAGAACACACAATAAAACTCAACAAAACAAAACAAAAAGCTAGTTGAGATTAGAGAAGATGAGAGAAAGAGGAAATATACACGTCCATATCTTCCAGAAGGATCAACTTCAACATATTGATCAGAGTAATCAAGTTCTAGATGATTGAGATTGTTCATCATTCCTCTCCACCAAGTAGAATCAAAAAGAGAAAGAAATTATAGAAAAAAATATAACAGACCAATATATGGTAATATATTTATTAATATCTTCTTTATTGCTATGTTTTGGTGTTTTTTTTTTACTCATAGCCTTTTCAGAATAATCATCTTTGTACCTTTGAGAATAATGAGTTAAACAAATAAGGAGTCCAAAAAGATAAAAAGAAAATTCCTTTATTTTATTTTTGCCTTTAGCTTAGATTTTTTTTTTAGTTGTTCTTACATATAAAATTACAACTATCTCATGAAAGTTAAGATAAAGACCGTTGCAAGACGCAGTAAGCGTGGTCCAAACGAGTAAAAAAAAAATTATAACGTTTTCTTGCAACTAGTGATTTACCTCAAATTTTATCAAAAATATTATACAACAAAGGTATAAGAAATTTCTTTGTTAATATATCTTTCTAAGTGCATAGGTGGTACTAGCCCTGGACTTTCGGAAAGAACTGAGAGAAGCCGAATCGACCGAACCGGAATTTTCAGTTTTCGGATTAATTTCGGTTCACAGTTATAAACTGATCGGGAGAAATTTGAAGTCTCAATCGGTTATTGGTTCGGTCGGTTCGGTAAAACGAAACCGATCGGTTTTAACTAAATCGAAATACGCCCTTAACCCTAAAATTTTTCGCCAAATCTTCGATCTTTACTCCTCTCGAATCTCTGATCTCCATGCTTCCAAATCTCTGTATTTAACAAACAAATGATTTCACTTCTGCTATGTATTTTTCCTTGTTTGATATCATTGACATCGTCATCGAAGAAGATGAATGTGGAAAGGCTATGGTACTTGGCGAAACGTTACGGCACATCGGAGACATTACAACCATCATTTGGATTTCGTGTGGAGAAGGAAGAGCCAATAGTGACAAGATTATGTGTTTTACCCAAATACACAACCATGACTTATGCATCTTCTCTCTTACGAAAACTAAAAAGAAGATCTCGAGCAAGAACGAAGAGGAATATTCTGCTTCAACTCATAACCAAAATATTTCGGTTCAAAATATCAATTATTTTGGTTTAATTCAGAACATATTATATTTTCCACAACCGAACCAAAATATTCGATTGTCGAACTGGAACGAACCGAAATCTAATTCGGTTCAAATCGGAAATCATTTACGTAAATCAAATAAACCAAAACCGAATAACCCAAACCGATTCTAACCGAACCGACCGTATGCACGGGGCTAGGTGGTACTTTAAAGTTGCTTATTACTGAATAAATATTTTAATGTTAATTATTACTATGTGTACATGTTTAGGAGAATATAAATTTAATTTATGGTTTTATTTTTACTTATTGATATATATATATATATGTGTGTGATTTAAAAATTACGAAAAACATTTAGCATGTGTAATATAGTTTATAAGAATTAGTAGATCGCATATCATTTTAGTTTCCCAATATGATTTTGTATTTTTATTTCTTAACTTAATTCTTTGAACAAAATTTAAGGATATTACTACTCAATACAAAAACTTGAGTTTATTTAATACCAAAAAAAAAATCAAAAACTTGAATAATTTAATGTATATGATCACATGCCATTCATACTCATTAGCACTATAGTCTATAGTGAATATTAATTAAAAATTATTTAGAAATGGGATACCTATTACATATTTTTATTCTACATTTATTTTGTACTATTTTGTGGACATCAGAAGAGTATTCATGTACATATTATAAATTACGTATTAGTCAACATATAATATTATACTTTTTTATAAAATTAAATTCAAATTTACAAAAACACTTTTGTGAATATATATATGAATTGCACTCATATATGATACACGTATCATAATTTATATAGTAGGCAGTAATCTAAAAATCATATCCATAGTTTGGTTTATAAGATCAATATAAGCATAGCTGGATCTTAAAAAGGTGTTTCAAATATATAAGTAAGATCACATTGTTTAATGAAATGCGATGGTGGAATCACGACGATTAACACGCTGTCCAACAACTACGAAGTTCTGTGATTTGTTTGATATTATATTTTAATTCTTTCAGTACTAAGACTTTGTCGTAAATGACAAATATGATATGATTAAGCTAAGCATCAAACAAACCAAGAAAAAAAAAAGACACTTTATTTTTATTATTAATTGGGAAAAAATACATTGATAACTAGGTGATTTTTCCGCACATGTGTGGATATATATATATTCTAAATTTTTTTTAGTTTACAAATTAATAATCTATTTTTAATAACTGATATTAAACAAAACACTAAAGATAAAATCAAATTAATTATAAACAAAATTTCTAAACATAAATTATAATATTTTTTTCATTAACATCATATTTGACAAATCATATTATACATGAAAATGTTATAGAAACTTTTTTTTTTCAAAATAATAAAAATATTAGTGGTATAGTTAGTTGAAAATTAACATGAATTTCTACTTTTATTTTTTATTTTTTAATAACATGTGAATTTAAATATTTTAAAAAAATTATATTGATTTTAGTTTTTTAAGCATATGAGTTTAAGACAGAAATATAGACAAACATTTTACTATTTTGTAGATTATTTTTAGAAAAATAATAAACACATAGAAATAATGGATCTCTAGAAAAAATGTCTTATGTAATATGTTGTTAATATTTTTGTATACAAACTTTTTTTGAAACTTTTATTTAGTATAACATGAATTTATTTTTGTATAAAGATATGATATATAATAACAAAAAATAGCATAATATTACCAACCAAAACAAATAGCAACATCATATATAAAGTAATACAAATTCACGTATATAATAATAGAGATTTAAAATGGTAAATGTCAATTTGACCTTGTATAGCGAAAATGGTTAATTAAACCTTGAACTTTGGATGTGTTTGAATTTGAGCTTATTTTTGAAAGAAAATAACAAATCAAGCTTATGAATTCTTCATAACGAAGATAAGAAGTTAATAGAACTTCCAATTTTCAATTTGGCTTTCGATTTGAGAGTCAATTTTAATTCCATTTTCGCAAAAGGTTAAATTGGCTTAATCAACGCAAAGTTGAAAGTTTTTCAGAATTTAACAAAAAATTGAAGGTTTTATCAATCACATCCAAAGTTCAAGGTTTAATTAACCATTTTTGGTAAATAAAAGGTTAAATTGACATTTTTCCCCATTTAAAATACATCATAACTATTTTTTAAGTTTTTTATTTCCAAAATGTATTTTACAGAAAAATTATTTCCAAAATTTATTTTACAGCAAAATAAATCTAATTTTAAAAAAAAATTAAAGAATAAAAATTAAACTAAATATGAATTAAATCTCATTATAATTCAAAATAGTATTAAATCAAAGCAAATTTAATCTTAGCTATTTTTAGGATTTTCTGGATAATTTTAAAATTTAAGTGATAATTATATTTCTTGTAAACAATTTTTTAAAAATATTAAATTTAAAATGAATTTATTTTAGACTAATGTAAAATTTTATATGAATGGCAGCTTTGTAATTAACCATGTTAAAATTAAACGTAGTGCTGACACATAAGCTTGTTTTGAAAAATCACTTCTCTAATAATATATAAGATTGTTTTACTTTTCCTTTTGTATGACTTATTTTTATTTTTTAATTATTTTTATGTTTGGAAATTATATAATTTTCTACCACGTATATTAATCAACTCTAATCTTTAAATCAATAATAACTTCTACCATGTGTATTAATCAATTATAATCTTTAAATCAATAATAACTAAGGTGTACATACATTTAATAATAGTCTTTCTTTACTAACCTCTTCGTCGACCAAAACCATCTCAATTGATTTGAAAGCTCTCCATACTCTTATAATTTTCACCCTAATTTTGTATCAATCTAATATTGGATTGATTTCTCATATGAAAAGAAATGGAGTAGTTAAGTTTTTCATGATCGACATGTTAAAAGAGAAAAAAATAAACAAAGGTATGTGACGAAAAATTACAAATTTAATGAATGTTTATGGTGAATAAGAGTTTATGATGGATTGACAATTGATCATTTATTCTTTATATAGAAGAAAACAATAATATTCAAATAGAAATAAGATTTATCAAAGATTATGATAATATTCAAATAGGAATAGGATTTATCAAAAATAAAATTAAAAAACTTAAGTAAAAACAATAACTATATGGATTTATGAAATTTATTTTTATATAGAAATTTTAATATTAATTACGAACTTTAAGTGTAATTATCTATATTACCAAAAGAAATAAGTTATTGAAAAAAATAATATTCAAATAGGAATAGGATTTATCAAAGATTTTGATAATACTCAAATAGGAATAAGATTTATTAAAAATAAAATATAAAAAACTTAAGTAAAAGCAATAATTATATGGATTTACAAAATTTAGTTTTTTATATAAATTTTAGTATTAATTACGAATTTTAAGTGTAATTATATATAAAAAAAATTAAATTATTATTTAAATATTAAAAGTAAACAAAATTTAATGTGAGGATAATTGAATAATTTAATATTAGGGTAACTTTGTAATTAACCACATTAAATTAAACGTGGTGTTGATACGTAAGCTTTTTGACAAAAATCACTTCGCAAATAATATATAAGATTAAATTAAATAATTAATTTATAGGACATGTGCATGTCAAAAGGATGGTTAATACTCGTATGTATCTTGAAGAAATATGTTGCAGAAAGAGAAGCAGTTTGTGTGAAAGCTATGTTACATAACCAACAGTGAACGTCTAAGCCCAGCCCATCATTTTATGGCTAAAAGGCTAAGTATAACCAAAATTTCGGGCCAGTCTCTGACCCATTTGAGCTCTGGACTTAACCACTTACTAGTCCTAGAGTAGAGCCGAGTGAACGAAGATGTCTTGGTATGGTGTTATCATTCAACCGATGAGAATGGCATTTAGATCATGTTATTTTCCAACAATTGCGATGACCAACAATCATAACCAGCGATTGCCTTAACATAACAAGTGATCGTAACTATTTTAAAAGAAAATAAAATTGACAGTTATTCTACTATCGCTAGTCATTTTTGGTGAGCATAGCTAGTCACTAGTTGTAGTCATGCAAGATAGTAGGAGCACTTGCCATCACTATAAAAAAAATTGAATGTAATTTTCTTGTCAAATATTATTAAGATTTTGATCAAATTTTGAAATATGCGTTCATTTCATTAGTATATTAGGTTTTTGCCCTCAACAAATCTAAATTTTAGATTTGTCATTCATCGTAGTCGAAATTGATGTTGTTGATAGAAAACAAAGTCTTGTTATGTTGGAACACATAAAATGTGTCAATTCTTCTTTTGTTCAAATTTGACAAAAAGATGTCACAAAATTTCTAGGGGTTAAAGTGATAAAACTGAACCTGTGTAGATAGAGAACAAGCCTCATGGTTTACCAAATTATGGAGCTTTAATTTACGAGTCAATAAATAAAGATGGAAGAGACTTATTAGTCCATTGATTATCTTTTAATAATGCTTTGACTTCAAAAATGTATTAGGAGTACAACTCTTTCATATTACAACTTTAGAAACCAATAAATTATATAGAGTCTAGATGTAGGAATGAGAAAAAACAATAAACATGCAGTTTTTCAACATGTGTAAACTTTAGAATTTCGATTATCCCGAAGAAACGGCTTTTACACGCAAAGTGTGAGTGGTTGAGAGGTGAATCGGTGGTGATATATAAATCAATAATATTAAAAAAAAAGTGAAATTAATACAAGAAAGTGAAAGACATATCCTCATTATAATAATGAAAACAATAGTACAGAATTAGAAACTTTAGTTCACGTTAATGTCGGTCTGTTTCAAAAGCGTTTTGTAAACTAAAAATTACACAGATAATTTATGATCCATGCAAAGCTGACGTGGCATTTTTCGATATTAGGATTATGTAAGATATTCACGGAAAACCATCAAAGTTCATGTGGTTTCCAAATCTTATTAATCATTCCATGTATCTTCAATTTTCATTATAAAATTATCTTAGTATTAGTTACTTTCATGCAGTAAAACAAATTAGGTACAAAGTTTTGTTGCTCAACAGCGCTCTGCCATTGTGTTTAAATTTGAAACATTGGTCTAGGGTATATATCTTTAAAGTAAAATTTAGGGTCATCTAATTTATCTCAAATCATATATATATATATATATATATACACATATGGATTTTAAAAATATGAATAAAAATTTGGATTTGTTTTTGATTTAAAAAATTTAAAGTTTATAACTAATAATAGCTTAATAGTTGAATGTGTCAATCTTAATGATTTTCTAACTTGTTCAACTATTTCTCACAAAATATTTGATTATTATATATATTGAAACAAAATTGATTAAAAATTTTTGGTTAAGTGGAGTTCGAATCAGGTGGTCCAATTAGGTTCATGAGTTAGCTAGGCATCAGGTAGTGAGTTCGAATTCCACCTAATTCCAGTTGGAAAATGTAGACTATAAATTGGATTCTTATAGATTCAATGGTTACTAGTTAATAAAAAAATATTATATATATTTTACATCTAATATTTTGTTCGCTAGATAGCGATTATTTTTTAGAACTTATCTTTATTTAATTGGGACATTATTTTTTTGCTTGGCCTATGATAACACTTAATGTTGGCACAGTTTTAGCTCTGTTGCTCAAAATAGATTTTTTGACAATAGCTAAAATGAAATATATATATATATATATACACCCTCACCAACTCTCATTTCTGCAATGTGATACCAAATTATTTACATCTTTTTTTATTTGCTTTTAGAAAGACGTTAAAACTATCGATTTGTCAACACCAAATTCTTTCTATGCATGTTATATACACGCATTCACTTTCTAGATATAATAGTTTATATTAAACATGTTTTATTTTGTTATAGCAAAAAATGTTTTTTTTGTTATTAAGAGTTATTTATATGAATGACAAATATATATATATATATATAAATCAAATCAATCTCTTCATTTTGTTAACATGCATTGTTATTGTGCTTTCATATTTTTTTATAAATAAATTTTTTTTTTTGAATAACGAAACAATCTAATTCTTTTAAAAACGAAAAAAAAATCAATTATTGTAGCTTGTTTTATCGTTGTTGTTCATGTGCATTGTGCTTGTTGCACCTACATGTCTAAAAGGAATAAAAAAGCTATAGTGTTAACAGAAAAAGACCCAAAAAAGTCCAAAGAATGATGGCCCAAATTTTGTGTTGTAACTTGTAATCTCCGTGTAGTCTGATGTTTCGGCGCTCAAAAGTATTTAAATTGATTAACTCAAAAGTTAACAAATTTTTTTTCATCAACAAAACCTATTCGTAATTGAACCCTCCTTAAAATTTTTAACAATATCATACTATAAAAAAACATGACACCCTAGTCTTTAGAATCTAAGTAGAGGGGAAAAAACAGCAAAAGTAATAACTCAACCATTGACCAAACACTTCTCCAAATTAACAATGTTAACAATATTTAATAATTAACTGTAATGAAACTTGGAAATTTGAATTGCATTATATATTTAATTTGGATATTACTTTAGTTACGTACTAAAAATAGAAATATAAGAATTTTTTCGACCCTTGGATTAATGCTTAGTGATGTAATTTGATTTGGATTTCTGGTTATTGCATGACAACTACTCATGGACAAATACACGTGAATACCATTTCTTTCCTTACATATAAAACCATATTATTTTACTCATTTTTTCTATCAATAATTATATGTATAAAGATTGATCTATAATTTGAACAATAGTTTTAAAAACTGAACTATAGTGAAAAAACTTAAATATTTAACCACTTAACCAAAAATAATTTTTTATTATATTATTATTTTACTTTCGTAGACTTTAAGTAGTATATTCATGGACATAAATCAATAATAAACAATAAAATTTTGTCATATATATTCTGTTCCAAATTTAACTTTCAACAAAAATAAACATACATGGCTAATAAATAAGAGAACGAAAATGCATGACTATAATTATAAATAAAATAAATGAATAAATAGAAAATACATTGTTAGGATATTCACCATTCAATCACACGAGTCCGGATCCAACCAAACAACATAGCTTTTTATTAGAATATTACCAAAAACTAGAAAGAGAAAAAGAGAGAAGTAATGGCTGTAATGATGACAATGGAGCTGGCATTTTCTGCAAGTTTAATGAGTATTTATTTTCTTTACTTTCTAAACAATATTATTCATAAATATACAATATATAGTAGCAATTACCCTGAAACTCACTGTGTTTAATGTTATGATGAATTCTTGAGGTTGAAGCATAATATACCATTCGGTCGAACAAAAACACATCATTTTTGGACCATTATGATCCAACGCTGTTACTACTATATATGTATGGCCATTGTGCTTTTCTATTGACATCATTCATGTACGTAGCATATAAATGATCTATCTATGAACGTTTTTGAGTTCGGAGATAATAATCTAATGCAGTGTATTTATATAAATCGTGCTTGCATTTTTGAATATTTGATGCGATGGACCCATTTCAATTCTCAACTTATTTAATTATTTATTGAGGTTTTTAGGGATACTATTATCATGGGAGAATTGATAAATAGAAATGAAAAAACAAAAATCATCCTCGTTATGGACTAGAGGCTTTGGGGATAGTGTTAAAGAGCTTGTTTACCCAAGAACTTTCCTTTTCTTGACGATCTTATTTCCTTCTTTGGTGTTTTCTTTCCTTTCTTGATTGGAAAGATAGTAATTAGGTGTAACCCTAGAGCTCAAGGTTTGTGGTCGCCGGTACGTTGATACTTAGAACAGTGATCTTGAGTCTCGTAAAGGTTTGTTACATTGCTGTATACGGGTGTGAGCGTTGATCTAGTTTTTTTGAGGGTTACTTGTGTTGCTTGATCTCTCTATGCGGCATGGTTAGTCCCGACTCTTTAAACAAGGCAATAGAGGTGATGTCGATTACAGATACAAGGCCGATTAAATTGAAGATAACTCCTAAGGCTTATGTGGTGGAACGTAATTGCTGTAGCTTGGTGGGGAAGTTACTCAATCATGCAAGTCAAAAAATGGCGAGCTTTATTCATGACATGCCTAGACTATGGCGTGTTGCTGGAAGGTGCATGGGATATGCTTTAACGGAGGAAAAATTTCAGTTTGTTTTTGATGATGAGACCGACTTGAAGCATGTGTTGGAGGCGGGAGTGTGGACATATGATGACTGGTGCATCGCTCTTGATCGCTGGACGGAGGGAGAGCCTGCGGACTTTCTTAAATTTATTCTAGTGTAGATTCGTATGAGGAAAATTCCGCTTGATTGTTATGATGAAGAGATGTTGAAATAGATTGCTGGAAATATCGGTTGCTTGAAGGAACTTGCCTTTGAAGCAATGAAATCTCAAAGTAAGGGATATATTCGGGCTACCTTTTGGATTACACGAAGGCAGGAACTCCATATCCTTTGAGTTACCGTCGGGTGGTGTGTTTACTGTAGGGGTTGAATACGAAAGAATTCGGAAACGATGTTTACAATGTCAAAAGTTCACACATAATCGAGCGAGATGTCCTATGAAATCTCCTAACCGGCACTTGTCTGCTACAATTCGAGATGAGGATAATCAAATTATTCTTGCTCATGTCTTAGAACCTGATGATCCTTTGAATAAGGTGTTGTGCAACGATGACCTTGGTTTCGATTTAAACACGGGTAAACCAAAGATTTTGAAAGAGGTGTTAGATGTGATGAGGAATTACTTGTCTGTGGCTGATCCTAATGAGAGGAGTGCAAGAGTTGATAGAGTTCGGTGAGTTGCGTGGAACTTGGATGGTGAATCGAAGAAACAAAGTGATTCACTGATATTGGAATCTCCGGTCGAAGTTACAAGACAATTGAACAAGGGTAAAGGTTTGGTTTTTGATTTTTCTACGAACGAACCTAAGGACTTACGTGACACTCTTAGTCAACCAGCGGGTAAGGAGAATTCTCTCAAATTGGCTGTGGCTTCGAATGAAGTGAGTAATGCTAATCTCCCAACGGTGTTTAGGGCTGGTACGTCTAGCTCTTATAATTTCGGGGAAGGCTCACGTGTTCTTCGGTATAGGAAGCGACCAAGCAAGTGGAAAAGACAGCAAGCTAAGAAGAAGATCACACAAGTGTATCGTGTGAAGCAATCTGAACCCGAGAATGTGGATGTTAACGTGAAGAGGAAGGTTAATGTGGAGGAAGACAACGTTGAGGAACCAAACTTGGCAAAGCGATGCAACGTATCGGTAGCTCCAGATGAGGAGTTGCCGATGGACCAATGAGTCTTATAAGTTGGAATTGTCAAGGTCTAGGCAACGCCTTGACAATTCAGGTTCTTCGGGAGATGCGTCAGAATTATTTCCCTGATTTGTTGTTCCTTATGGAGACGAAAAATCCTTCTGCTTTTGTCTCAAATTTTAAAAATGTACTTGGTTATGATGGTAGTCACATTGTGGACCCTGAGGGTCGTGGTGGTGGTTTAGCACATTTTTGGAAGAATTCTTATGATGTGTGTGTTCTTCATTCTAATAAAAGAATCATTGATGTCAGATTGACGTTGGGATCTTTACAATTTTATATATCCTTTCTCTATGGTGATCCTGTAGAAGCTCTAGACAGGACGTGTGGGATATGTTATGGGATATTGGGAGTTCTCGACAAGAAACTTGGCTTCTAGTAGGGGACCTTAATGAATTGTTGGATAATTCTGAGAAACTTGGTGGCTCTCGCAGAGATGAAGCTTCTTTCTATCCGTTTCGAAATATGGTTTCGAGTTGTGGGCTTCGTGAGGTTGTATGTTCAGGAAACCAATTTTCATGGGCGGGGGAGCAAAATGGTGTGTATATTCAAAGTAGATTGGATAGAGATTTGGGTAACTCAAGTTAGTTCTCCCTCTTTTCGTCATGCCGTGGAGAGTTTCTTGCATGGATCAGATCAAATCACTGGCCTTTAGTGCTACGGTTATCATCTGATGGATGTGTTAACAAAGGAAGATTTATATCCGATAAGAGGTGCGTATTTAAGTCTGAAATTCGTTCACTTATCGATGATGCGTGGAAAGATAGTGCTCATAGCCGAGAGAGGAAAGTCTCGGAGAAGATTGTTTATGTCCGTAATTCTATTTCTCTTTGGAAGTGGAGGGAACTATACAACTCTCTGGCTCGTATAGAGAATCTTAAGAATGTGCTGGAGTCGGAAGGGAAGAAGCTTTGTCCTAACTTTCAACTCATGAGGGAGACAAGAGAAAAATTGGCTCAAGCGTATCAAGATGAAGAGATATTTTGGAAGCAAAAAAGTAGAGAACGGTGGCTCAAGGAAGGGACTCAAATACTAAGTATTTTCATGGAAATGTGCAAAGATGACGGGTTCAAAATTCTATTCCGGTCTTGATCAACTCTGAGGGCATTAAGCACTTTACCGAATGCTCTAAGGGTAATATAGCCATAGAATATTTCCGTAATTTATTCACTTCCGCTAATCCGGTTCGTATCTCAGACCTTTTGGATGGTATGCAACCACGGGTAACATCAGAAATGAATGATGATCTCACTAGAGAAGTGTCGAGTGAGACAGAAAACGGCTTTTAGTATTAAAGCATGTAAAGCACCAGGTGCTGATGGCATGACGAGACAGTTTTTTCATTCGTATTGGGACATTATAAGAGAGCAAATTACTAAGGAAGTTAAAGAATTTTTCTTATCTCGGAAAAAGCCGACTGAGTGGAATTACACGAAAATATCCTTGATCCCTAAAGTTACAAATCTGAGGCGCATGCTAGATTTGAGGCCTATTAGCTTATGTTCGGTTGTCTATAAGATTGTTTCAAGGGTGACGAGTTCTTGCCTTAAACGCTGGATGCCTAGTTTTATCTCGGAATCCCAAGGGGTTTTCATCTCGAGGAAGCTAACCTCGGACAATATTTTAGTTGCACATGAACTGTTACATGTGCTTAAGACAAATGCTCGTTGTAAGAAGGGTTTTGTGCTTGTGAAAACCGATATGTCGAAAGCATATGACCGTGTGGAGTGGGATTTTTTAGAGGCACTCTTTCGTAAGCTTGGATTTGTGGAAGTTTGGATCACTTGGGTTATGGAATGTATTTGGTCTGTTTCTTACTCGATCATTTTGGACGGTCAAGTCCATGGTTTTATTAAACTCGAGAGAGGTCTCTGTCAGGGTGACCCTATGTCGCCATTTTCTTTCATCCTTTGTTCTGAGGCACTCACTCATGTTATGAAGAGATCCGAACTGCAAGGAAGAATTAGTGGTATGAAGATTGCAAGGAACTGTCATTTGGTACAGAAGTTACTCTTTACCGATGATAGTTTATTTCTATGTCGAGCTTCTTTGAGTCAATGTTCGGAAATTCTAGAGTGGCTATGCTTATATGGTGATGCTTCAGGACAATAAATTAAATTTTCCAAGTTGGCAATCACATTTGGTGAGGATATAGACCCGATTATGCGCTGGCTCCTAGGACTATGGTTAGGGATCACAAAAGAAGGTGGTGAAGGCAAATATTTAGGCCTACCGAAATGTATGAGTGGTTCGAAGCGATAACTCCTTAATTTTGACACCGATCGGCTGCAGGAACACTTAAGTGGTTGGTATGAAAAATCCCTTTCGTTGGGAGGTAAGGAAATCCTCATTAAATCAAGGGCACTTGCTCTTCCGGTATATGCGATGTCATACTTTAAGCTTACTAAATTCCAATGTAAGAAACGGCGGAGTGCGATATCGAAATTTTGGTGAGTAGTGAAGAGAATAAAAAGAAGATACATTGGGTTGCTTGGGAGAAAATGTGCAAGTCTAAGAATGATGGTGGGCTTGGTTTCAAGGATATCAGTGAGTTTAACCAAGCTCTTCTTACGAAGCAAGCTTGGCGTTTGTAGTCTAATCCAGGATCGTTACTTGGAAGATTATATAAGTCTTGATACTTTGCTAATAAACATTTAGAAGAGGCTGTCTATGGCTCACATCCTTCTTACGCTTGGAGAAGCATTCTTTTTGGTAAAGAATTGCTTTTTAAAGGGGCTGTAAAGTCTATAGGCAATGGCTAGGATACAAGAGTTTGGATAGACAATTGAATCTTTGATGGTAGAGCTCATATCTCGTCTAGTTTGCATACGGATAGGGATATGACTTTGAGAGTGAGTAGCCTCATTGATGATGCAAATAACTGGAATATAGAGAGACTATATGATCTCTTTGATGCGAATGATGTCCAGCAGATTTTGAGTCACCCACCCGGTATTGATGTTAAAGATGAGTGGTTATGGCCTTTTACTAAAAATGGTGTTTATACTGTTAAAAGTGGTTCTGTTTTTGCTACTAGTCTCCACGCCTCTACTTCCTCGACCTTGCTTTTGGACCATCGGGTGAATCCCATTAAAAAGTGTATATGGAAACTCCAAACAGTTTTGAAGATTAAGTTTTTCTTGTGGAGGATGTTGTCTGGAGCTCTTGCAGTCTCAGATTATATGCTACCTCACGGTCTTAATGTGGATTATATTTGTTTTATATGTCGTAATGCAACAAAATCTATTAGACATGCTCTCTTTGAGTGCTCATTTGCGGATCAGGTATGGAGTGCTATAGGCGTTCGATTTCCATCTTCAAGGGGTCTAGCTCGAGGTTTAGATGTGGTTGTGTTTGTTGAGCATCTATTGTCTCTGACGGATAGGCGAATGCTTCCTCCCCAAACCTCTAAAGTGATTCCTTGCCTTGTTTGGAACATATGGAAACAAATAAATCATAAAATCTTCTCAAATACCGACCAAAACCATAATATGGTCATTGCTAAAGCATTGGAGGAAACAGAGGCGTGGTGGAAAGCTCATGAATCTTTATCTTCCCATCTTTGCAATGCGAATGTCCCAGATCTTTTGAGCTCGGAGTGGTCGCCTCCTCATGACAGTTTTTTAAAGTGCAACAGTTGTATCTCATGGGTCCATGCAAGTACCTTGTCTAGTGCATCCTGGGTATTGCGTGATAATCATGGGGATGTGTTGTTCCATGCTAGAGATGTTGTCTCGTTGTCTCAATCCCGCGGTGATGCAGAGTTCAAATGCTTGTTATGGGCGATGGAAAGCTTAAGTGATTTGAGATTGAGGAATATCGAGTTTTGTGTTGTGAATTCTTCCATAGTTAAAGCAGTTAGTGCTCCAGCGGATTGGCCTCATTTTGGTCATTTTTGAACTAGTATAAAGCTTTTGTTGTGAGGTTGGGCCATTGCTATGTTGAGCTATCTTCATCAAAGGCTAATCGTGCAGCAAAGAAGATTGCTTTGAGTGTTACCTCTGAGGGTCGATATCAGTCTTAATTGGCTAGAAATGAACCACGGTGGCTAGCATCTATTTTTGAGGAGGATCGTCTAGCTTTAGGTCGTTAGATACTGAATGCTAGTTTTTCCTTCTCTTTCTTTAATTTCCTTCATTGTATTGTGTTGCAGTACCTTGTGACCTTTCACCATTCTTTTTGTGGTTTCAATAATAATATTTTTTGAGACCAAAAAAAAAAAAAAAACAAAGACTTGACTTTCTTCCGGTTTTCATTCAAATTAAACAAAAGTAATGTTAATAACATTTTTGGGAGATTTGTGGGATTTATTCTCACCGATAAAATTCTCTATTCATTATTTTTGCGGTACATTCAGTCATCATAGAAAAATTCGTTATCATTTTGGGTTTTATGATGTTTAACAGTGTTTATCAAACTTTGGTTCAAATAGCTTTTTCTTGGGTTTTGGTTTTTAAGATTTCAGCTATGTTCTTTTCGAGACTAATTTAAAAAGTTTTTATCATTTGGACAATGTTTCGGGAATATTTATGTTTTTTGTCACCTTTTGTTGTATTTCTTATTGTATTTCACCTTAATTAATGTATGAATTTTCGGACGAAAAAAAGAAGAAGCAGAAAATGGTCGATTTATTAGCTAGTTTCAAAACAAGTATTCTTGTATTTGTTTGTATTTAAATGTAAACATATATATTTTAGATAAATTGTTTCTGATTTTCCCAAAAAATAATTGTTGTTGATTGGAAGTGAAAATTTTTCTATACTTTTTCATAATTATAGGTTACCATGGTGTTTTTTTTTTAAAGTTAATATTCAATTTTTGATTTGACGAAAAATAATAATTCAATTTGTGAAAATAAAGATGAAATTTTATTCTTTCGTTTAAAGATTTTTTGAATATTTTTTTGATAAAGTATTTTTTATTTACTTATAAGATCTTAAGATGTCAAAATTTTAGGTGTGCTTACATTTATATTACATAGATGTGGATTATAAAGTATTTTTAGGGATGTTTATTGGAGGATAGATATGGATTTCTAAATCTATAAGATTTTAAAATCAAATAAATTTGATTTGAAAATCAAATAAACTAGATTTCAATGCTTAAATAACACATGATTTAAATATGGATTTTAAAATTAATGTTTGAATAACACATGATTTTTTTTTTGTCAACAGCAAATTTTATTAATGAAGATGTTATAACCAAGATAGTAATGAGAATACAAACTGATCTAACCGAATTTAAAACAACCTTTAAAACTCCCAAACCCAAAGTAAGAGAGAAAGCAACAGCTTTGCAGGGACAGTATTAATAAACCAGTACTCAGAATGATCATAACATTACCTGGCCTAAAACAATCTAAGCAGAAACATTAGAAAACATAAACCCAATAATTATTTTAAACGAGGCCCAAAGCTAACTCCCTGGTGGGCCTTACTTCAAGTCTATTAAGGATCCACTTACTTATCTTCAACAAACCTAATCCTTTTGGAGATTAGGAGCTACCGCCAGAGAACAACAACACCATCTTGAGCCGCTCCAGCAAGAAGGAAAAGAAAAGAAAGAGACCGCATACCCCTAACAAAGCACAAAGAGTAGCTACCACCCGCAAACACGAAGCCAGAACTTAATCTAACCACTTAGCCTAGAAGCAAACCATACGATGTCTAGAACATCAAGTGGTCCTCTCACTTAATCTAAGCAAGGAAGGACAAGCTAAAAGGATAAGGAGGAGACAAAGAACCTAAACCATCACAGCTCCGGAGAGGACAAGACCTCCGATGATGAGAATCACCACCGGCGACAGAGGACCAGTTGACGGCATCGATACAGCAAAACCTTACAGTAGCAGTCCTCTTGCAGAGTAGCAGTCCTCCGGTGAAAAGTTGATGGAGTCCGTGATTACTGAGGGAGCTTGAAATGAGATATGTGGCGCATCCGGGGAGGGGCGAGATTTGGGCGACAACTAAAAAGAAGAGTGAAACGGAGGGTGCCATTTTTCGACGGCAGTGAGCCAACACCACTGCCGGAAAGGGAGATCGGCAACATCTAGTTTCTTAAAAAAATTTTGAATAACACATGCTTTATAAATATGGATTTTAAAATCATTGATTGAATAACACATGATTTGTAAATTCATTAAAATTCATAGAAATCAATTAAAATCCACCCTCCAATAAATCCTCCTAGTTTATGGTATTCTTATTTTTTAATTATTTACTAAATAAATTAAGAAATTTTAATATTTGGTCGCACATATAATTTATACAAAATAATATTAAAAAAAATTGGTGGACAAACACACTGAAATATTTAGCAGATTAATAGTTTGTTTGATGAGAGACAATATATGATAATATTATAATATGTAACCATTTCATTTTTGTTATATTTTATTTTATTATTTATATTTTTAAGTCTTGAGTCAATTAAATTATTGTAACGAAATCCTTAATAAATGTATTTTCTAACAACAACAAAAAATGTGCATTTTTGTTGGGGTTAAAAATCAAAAGAAAAATAATTTTGATACAATACTATTTTTTTTTTTATTGCAACATCCAGAATGTCAATTTTCGTCAATTTATGCCGACTTGAATAATCGAATTGTAGTTAGGTTTTTATTTTCCGGTTTAAATTTGGTAATAATTTTGAGAGTGAAAGGAGTCGTCTTTTTGTCTCTTTCTGTCTCCGTTTTGAGTTTTATCGACTCTTAACACACATTTCATTTTCCCCCTTTACTTTACCGATTTGCTCCTCTCTCTCTCCTTCTTCTTCAAATCTCTTTCCTTGATTGTTGATTTCTCTTGGAGACAACGGATCTGGTCTACGAGACTTTCATACTCTAATCATGAGCGGTTTTTCAGATTTCGATGCATTTTTGAGATGCAGTTCTCTCCTTTAAACTTGATTCATCGGTCTCATCAGGTATAATTTTCTGGGTTTCTTCTTCTCTAAAAGCATCTGTCATTGTCTTAGTTGAATTCGACTTTGTGTTCGATCTTAGTTTGGTCCACCAAGTGTTTGTTGAAATCCCGTTGAGAAACTGGAAATTGGAAGTTTCTGGAGATGAAGGATTTTCCTTCTTGCTTTGGTGAAAATGGTGTTCAAGTTGCGGATTCATCGTCTTCAAACTCCGGAAAAAATGCTCAGAATTTGGTAACTTGTATTTACCAGTGTCGGATTCGTGGAAGAAATTGCGTGATCACAGTCACATGGACCAAAAATCTGATGGGTCAAAGTGTAACTGTTGGTGTTGATGATTCTTCTAACCAAAGTCTATGTAAAGTTGAAATTAAGCCATGGCTCTTCACAAAACGAAAAGGTTCAAAAAGTCTAGAGGCGTATTCTTGTAATATCAATGTTTTTTGGGATCTCTCATCTGCAAAATTTGGATCAAACCCTGAAGCTTTGGGAGGATTCTATATAGGTGTTGTTGTAGACAAAGAGATGGTTTTGCTTCTTGGTGATATGAAGAAAGAAGCTTTTAAGAAGACGAATGCATCACCTTCATCTTTAGGTGCTGTGTTCATTGCCAAGAAGGAACATGTTTTTGGTAAGAAGGTGTTTGCAACAAAAGCTCAGCTTTGCGCGGATGGCAAAACACATGATCTTATGATTGAATGTGACACAAGTGTTACAGATCCTTGTCTTGTTGTTCGTGTGGATGGAAAGACCTTGTTGCAGGTGAAGCGGCTTAAGTGGAAGTTTCGTGGTAATGATACAATAGTTGTTAATAGAATGGCTGTGGAAGTTCTTTGGGATGTTCATAGTTGGCTCTTTGGGTTTCCTTCAGGAGGAAATGCTGTGTTCATGTTCAGGACTTGTCAATCTACTGGGAAGAGCTTGTCTTTCTCACAGGACATGACAACAACAAACTCCAAGTCTCAAAGTTTTGGTTTCTCGTTGATTCTGTATGCTTGGAAGAATGAGTAGCAAGCAGAAAGAAAGAGTAACAAAAACGTTAAAAGAGTCTGTTGATTCCTTATCGACATTTGTTTTTCTATAGCATGATTAATGAGTTGATTCATGATTGGATTCTGCAATATATATATTTAATACAATGCTGGACCAGACCGGTGTTGATGAATGTGATTTTTGTATACATCTTAGTACTTGTGTCGTAAATGCTGTTTCGTTATTCAGGTGGACAGTGCGAATACAAATACGCCTCGTTTGAAGTCTCTCTTTCGACTTGAAGTTTGCTAATTCTTGAGGTGACTTTTTCTCTGTTAAGCAACCTTGTCTCGGAAAGCAGATTGCGGCATAACAATTTGTTTACAAAGCCAAATATTCTAGACGCAACATCTGTACGGGTAAGATGAGTGCTCAATTGCGAATCAGTTGAAACAACTGGACTTTAGTTCTTAGTAAGTCACAGAGGTGTTTCTTAAACTTTTGACTTACTTTGGTCACAAAGAACGCAGAATTTTTCAGTTTCCATAGTGTTAGAAAGATCATATTTTAGACTCCATCGTTCAATGTTCACACAAACAAGAAGTCCATAGTTTTTTAAAATTAACTACAGAAGAAAATTGATATAGTGTCAGTTTTAAACATGAGTTACTTGATAATGACCATAAAAATTGTGTAAAGCTCAGCTTTAAAAAGCTTTTTATCTTAATGTGTCTGGTTTAGTACCAATTTACATCGATCTGATATAATCGAGAGAGAATCCAATTCTGATGTAAGTGTCTTGTCTGAAAGATTTGCTACTGACAAGAACTTCACAAGATTTTTAAATTGCCAAAGTTACAGACACTTCTTGTCAGCTAAACACATTAAAAAAAAAATTCAAACTGCTTGCTGTCTACCTGAGAACTACTGCAACTGCTTGTCGTTTTAATGCCACTGTCATTTTTGGTCAGAAGAAGTTCTTGAGAAGACTCGGAGAGGGAAAGACTGTCTCTTTTTTTTTTCTGTTACTGTAACTCTGCAACATTCTTTTATGACGTCATTACATGTTCGCTTTTCTGTTTCTAGTTCGGTAATAAATAATCTATGTGGTCCCCACAAGACACGAATATTTGGTTGTTTCCTCGGCCCACTTTTAAATGTCCCATCAGTCAAACTATACGAACTAGAAACCACACGTTAGGCTCAGTTTGAATTTTTCGATTCAGTTTGAATTTGGTTGTAAAAATAATCAGTTATATACTTTTGAGCCATAAAGCCCAATAAAAAGATCTGGCCCAACTAAAACGGCTAGGTGAATATAATTTGACGCTACAAGTCTCTCTGTGTATATATATATAAGAGCACCTGGCATTCAACTTTCGACCACATTTTGCAATTAAACTTCCTTCGTCCCGTTATTTCTATTTCGTTCTTGTTGGCGAATTTAGGGTTTCGAATTTTTGATCGGAGTTCTCAATTTCAGTCTCCTTGACGAATCAGGAAAGGAGCATGACTGAGAATTCGATGACTCCTCACGTCTAGTTTATTCTTGGTTAGAAAAGAGAGAAGCAGTTTGTGGATTAATCAGAACCAGGACTGAAAGATTCGTTATCGTTTGGTGTTTTTCCATAACTAGAGAATGATCGCTTGATGAACTTAGAAGAAACATCACTGAGGTCTTCGTTCTTTCGTAAGAGACAACACGAAGACAGAGCCAAATTCTGTGAAGAAGAAAGAAAAAGAATGAGGCAACCAAATTTCCATGATCAGAACAGAATTATCCCTCAAGGTTGGATAGATTGTCCTCGTTTTGGTCAGGAAATTGGATTCATCATTCCTTCAAAAGTTCCTCTCAGTGAATCTTACAATGATGGTGTTCCTTCTACAAAAAGATACGGTTTTAAACAGTGGTTAACTAATGGAAGGAACAAGCTTGGTTTGGTGATTGATCTCACCAATACAACTCGTTATTACAATCCTATGAGAGAGTTAAAGTAAAATGGGATTGAGTATCTTAAGATTCGTTGCAGTGGTCGTGATTCTGTGCCGGATAACTTATCTGTTAACATCTTTGTGAACGAGGTTGAACAGTTCGAGGAACATAACTTGGCAAAGAAGTATGTTCTTGTGCATTGCACTCACGGGAATAATCGCACAGGGTTTATGATTGTTCATTACCTTATGCGCACAAGGCCAAAGATGAGTGTTACACAAGCTGTGAAAATGTTTTCCGATGCTCGTCCGCCTGGGATCTATAAACCAGACTACATTGATGCTTTGTACAGTTTTTATCACCAAGTTAAGCCTCAGAATGTCATTTGCCCACCAACTCCAGAATGGAAGAGATCTGAAGCAGTTAACGACGAAGAAGATGATAATGCAGCGTCTTTTCCTGCAATGATAGGAAATAATCAGCTATGATATCGAATGATGACATATTGGGGGATGAGATTCCTTGTAATCAGGAGGTGTATTACCAGAAACAATGTTACGAGATGCTGAATATCAGAGGATCTATGCAGTTCTTTGGCTCGCATCCGGTATCTCTAGACTGGGAGGGATTGAAACTCTTGAGGCAGAGGTACTATTACGCGACATGTAAAGCAGATGGAACTCGGTACATGATGCTCTTGACTAGAGATGGATGTTATCTGATAGACAGAAAGTTCAGATTTAGAAGGGTGCAAATGCGGTTTCCTTGTTGGAACGATCCAAGTGAGTATAAAGTGCATCATGATTCGTTACTCGATGGAGAAATGGTGGTAGATACATCTATGGATGGAGAAAAGAAGTGTCAGGTGAGGAGGTATCTTGTGTATGATTTAGTAGCAATCAATGGGAAATCAGTCGCAGAGAGGCCTTTCAGTGAAAGATGGAATGTAATCAATAGAGAAGTGATCAAACCTCGTAAGGACGAGAAGGACACAAATCACTGGTATAGATATGATATGGAGCCTTTTGGAGTACGGATCAAGGATTTTTGTGTACTCTCTGCTCTTAAGAAAAAGGTTTTCAAAGAGTTGATTCCTTCGCTTTCGCATGAGACTGATGGCCTAATCTTTCAGGGCTGGGATGATCCATATGTTTTCAGAACACATAGAGGTCTATTGAAGTGGAAATTTCCGGAAATGAATACGGATGATTTTCTGTTTGAGATGGACAAAGATGAGCGTCGAATGCTCTTCTTGTATGAGCATGGAAGGAAGAAGCTTATGGAAGGCTATTTAGTTGAATTCAGAGGTGATAATTGGGACAACTTGACGAGTTACTGTGGAAAGATTATAGAGTGTTCATGGGATAAAGAGAAGAACGTTTGGGTTGGTTTGCGGATCAGAGTTGATAAAGCTACACCAAATGATATCAGAACAGCTAGTAGCGTGATCAGAAGCATCAATGAAAACATTACGAAAGAGGTTTTGTTGGGGGATATCAAAAAGATTATCCGTCTTCCGATTTATGCTATGCGCATTCAAGCGGACTCACAAGAAGCTAAACGTCGCAAGCTTGGAAACCGCAAAGCCCCATGAGTGGTAGACTCTGAGAAACCATTTTTGTTTTCAGTTTGTAAATAAAAAACAGATATGTATATATTTTTGTTTTGATATGTAAAAATGAAACGAAATTCACTACTTCTGTTTATAAGAATTTAGAGTTCGATCTTTTTCAGAGTATACTACACTACACCATTCTCATTATATGATTCAAAGGTGGAAAACAAAAAGTGAAAGCAGGAAAAATAGAGCGTCTGCTTAGGATCAAAGGTTTCAGCTTCTTAATGCAGAAGAAATGAGTTGGAGTTTGGTAAGAGCTTTTTTGCTGTACTCTTTCTCTACTGCAGCTGAAACCAGAGAGTGAGATACAATGGAAGATTGAGATAGTCTGAGCTCTTCGCAACAACTGTGTCGCCTTTGTTTTCTTCACCATCTCTCTCGCTTTCTGTCACTCCTCGTAACTAGCGTTTTGATCCACTTCCCTTACAATGACAAAAGCATGAGACCGGTTTAGTTTCTAATTGTACGGATGTGGCTTGATCTCAACGACAATTCAAGTCAATGATCAGCTACACGGTGCATTATGGTTAAACTTCAATTTTCAACCAATTTTTTTTCCCTGGTATATTGTTTCGACCTCTAACTTTATGTTCAAAATGTGAAGTGAGGAAGATGAAAAAAAATTCAGAAAATGAAGGTAAACGTTAAGCCTCTCAAGTTGCATCATGCAAATCAATGGTCTGCAGAGACAGTCCTTGTGCTTCCACCTTGTTACGCAAAAATAGCAATTAAGAGAACTGCTAAAAAGATCAAACTATATACGACTTAAACTTTACTTTATACTACTAACAAGTAGTTCATAAGTTTTTGTTTCTGACAGGAATAATGATTACATAGACAACAAAAAGCTGCATATTTTGGTCTGTCTTTCTTGAATATCATTGTATCAGCTACGTGGGTTAGCTTCAAAGAACACAGCCTAAGTGTCAAACAATCTCTACCGAATCCGTGGAACTATCATGTCCTCAAAAAGTTTGGTAAAAGGTCTTGAACCCTATTGGTCAATCTTCGCCCAGGTTACTAGTAGTAGTTTCTTTGAAGCTCTTGGATAACCATATCGCAGTTTCTCTGGGAGATACTTTTTCAGGACCAAACGGTTTCAGTAACACATTCAGCTCATCATACCTCTCATCTATAAGCAATCTTGCGCTGAATTCAAGCAGCCCTTCAAGTGCCTCAGCCCGTTGCTGATATGAACTAGGGTCAAATCTTTGTCTCCTTGATGCACCTGAGGAAGCTCTGCTTGATGCTCCTGCAGTGGCATTCTGATCAGACAGATCACTTTTGTTATCTCGTCCTGGTTCAAGTGTGAATTTGTCTTTTGTAATTGAGCAGTCTAGTGGTGGCTCTGGAGGCGGGCTGTATGATCCTCTGGATGATCCTTTCTTCTTACGAACTACCGGAATGAAAGGCATTTCTTCATATGAGGCTAGTGGAAATTTAATCCTGTCTATTCGTGGTGAGTTTACAGACACATCCGGAGATTGTAGCTGATGGAGTATACCAATACTCGGGGTGTACAGTGAATCTTTCGTTCCTTTTGAAGGTTTATGTGCGATAGGCAAGGAGGCCCTACGTATAGCTGCCGCTGGTTTCTGACACATCAGATCAAATATATAAACAGATAGAATCAGTAATTAGTATAAGAAAGACCACTTAGATAAATGACTTACCAGACCACCACTCTTAGGCTGGTGTGATCTCACGGGCAGATATTTTGAACTGTTTGAGACCCCTGAATTTTTAGAAAGAGCAGGTCTACGAACAACCACACGACTGCTTTCATTGGCAGACAAATCCACTGGCGTGCGCCGGGTCAAATACGTGTGCACAGGTTTAACAGAAGATACAGAATATTCCTGGTCATCCCCGAACCTGCTTGGACCAAAGCTCACGCATTTGCCAGAAGAACGCCTTCTCTGCTCAGGATAGCTTTTTCTCCTTGAAGATTCAGATGCCAATGTTTCGGGTTCGCGGTAGCTCAGCTTCAGAAGAACCTTTTGAACATAAGGCTGAAGCAGTGGCTGTCTGAGAAGATCAGAGGCCTACACATAAGATAAGAAATGTCACTCATCAGGTTTATAAAGCTCAGATTAAATAATCACAACTGCCACAAAATTATGCATACGCTTGGTCTGAGTTCTGGATTCTTCCTGAGCATGCTTTTGACTAGGCTTCGACTGAAGAAAGCAAAACCGTAAATCATATGGAAGTGGTTGCACATTCAGGAAGCTCTAATGGGTTCACATTACACGAGGAAATCTATACTTACAAGGCAGTAGAATATTGCGCAGGAAGTGGAGCAACAATCGATCTATTTATCCTGTTGATTAGCCCTTGCATGTCCTTAAATGCAGAAAGTTCAAATATCAGTATATCATTAACATACGATAAAGGAACATGATCTTGAAGGTGTGAGATAGAGAAGAACTTACAAAGGCCTTGAATGCTGGTTTCAGAGCCGTCATCTCATAGATGCAACACCCTGGACGAAAATAAGAAGATTAGACTCAGAAAATATTTGGCTATCTAAACTGAAAATGAAAAATTACTGCTTAGCCATGGAAGAGAGAAACTTGCCCAGTGACCAAATATCAGACTTTGACCCGTAAGGGATATCGGCAAGAAGTTCAGGGCACATGTAGCTTGGCGTTCCGACAACCTGATTTAAAACATGTCATTTCAGGGCTTGAGACCAGAAATAAATCATTAGCGAAATTTGAAATATATACTCACTGAAGAAGCAAGGTCATCTGATGTCAAGATCTTGGCAAGTCCAAAATCACCTGCAGAAGTCACAAAATTAGTGTTAACACACGATTTGGAAAAAGGATAGAGAATTTACATTTATTTAAGCACCTTACCTAGACGTATATCTTGATCCTTTGTCAAGAATATGTTTGAACACTGAATCAAACCAGTAGGTTTTGAATTAGTAAGATTCAAACATGGAGATTATTAAAACATGTGTTATGCTTGGAATTAGGCATCACAACCCACCTTGACATCGCGATGGAGAATGTGACTGGCGTGCAAGTATTCAAGAGCCATCAAGAGTTGCACCAGCCACTTGCAGAGTTTCTGAAAACAAGCAAGAATAGAAAGATTCAGAATTTTATGTATTAATCTTTCAAGAATAACTTAATTATCAGATGTGCGTAACACCTCTTCTGAGAATTCTACGCCATTGGCTTTCTTTATTGCTTCGGCCCTGTAATGCAGAGGAAACAATGTATCAGAACCCCTACAGTCAAGAATGTGCAGAATGTTCTCAGAAGGTAACAATTATATTACATGTCACCGCCTTTGCAATAGCCTATTACTATGCACACATAGCAGCCCTGAAAACACACACCAGAGAGCCTATTACATACTTTTTATGTATACAGATAAATCTCTAATGAAGTAACATAGAAGCATGGAGAACGTACCTTTTCAACCCAAGAATCTTTGTATTCCACAATAAATGGATTTCGTATTCTTGAGATTAACTCCATCTGCAAGCAGAACAAGGTACATTGTCAGTCACAAATCATAATTGACGAAACCTCCTGAAAGCCAATAACACTATTCATCTATCAGTGCACACACTCTTATTCCATTTAAGCTTTTATCTTTAGTTGTTAGACTAAGATTGGTCAGCTTAATAACACTCTAATATCTTTGTACTGTGTTTCGACATGAAACCAGGAACATATTTTTCAGCTCAATAGTTGTACTTCACTAGAAAACTTTGTGATCCATGTTTAAAATATCTTCAAAGGAGCTACATTTGTCTCTGTTTCGAGTTCCACACACGGTTTTAGCCCCATAAAAGCATACATATATGTAACTGTAGGATAAAAGCTTAGAACTAACCTCTTGATGAGCAGATCTTCTTGTTCTACCAGTCTGCCGAGCCAACCGAATTTTCTTCAAAACATAACTACAGAAAGTAAAAACACAATAACATGGAATCAGTTGCAGACATCATAAATCACACACACATCAAATGAAAAAACATTGAAGAACAAAAGTCTCTTTCCAAGTTTCCATTTAAAAGATTACAACTTCTTACAGTTTCTTCTCATGCTTATGCCTCACAAGAAGAGCTGACCCAAAGGACCCTTTACCAATTTGCTCAAGAACCTCGTAATGCTCCATTGAAGAAGCTCTTTAACAACTATTATCTTCCTGTATAAGAATCTTCAGTCAAATGAAGATAAAGAAGAAACAGCAATGATCAAATTCTCAACAACAAGTTCATGTAAGCGACATTAACCGTACCTTTCCGGACATATAAGCAAAAAAAGTAGCTAAAAAAGTGAAAATTTTAGTAAGCAAAAATAAAGTGAAATCTACAAGAATCTTCAACGTTTTTTAATCTTTTTTGATTGAAAATCGCCTACCGACCCACCAAACTATAAAGTCAATTTCACTACGAAAATGAAATTTTAGAGGTAAAAGCTTAGAAAAGAAAGGTATCCACATCATGAAAACTGACTCTATCTATTCACATTTGCTCAATTAACAAACACACTCACACAAAAAAGTAAAAGAAAAACTCTTAAAATTGTTAAATCTTTATCACTCACAAGCTCACATTCACGAGAATGAGATAAATCCATCAACAGAAACAAAAAGAAGAGTTATTGAGTTTGAAACAAAGAGAGAAGAGCAAACCTAAAAAAAAAAGCGTCGGTGAGAGATTTTAAGAAAATGTAGCTAAGGCATTTTCCGGGAAGAGACTACAAAACGGCATCGTTCTTAAGGTAGGAGTGACTTTGAAGAAGGCATCGGAAGATGGTGAAGAAGCAGTTTCGCCATGAGACCTGTGCTCTTCTTCTCTCTCTCACTGAGGAAAAGGACAGAGTTACCGGGAGAGACGTAAATCGACTTTATTTTTTTCTTCTTCATATAAATATATATTCTGACACTATATTTATTATAATGTCATTTAATAATAGAAGATTTTCGTAAATTATTGGTCAAAAGATAATAATAATAATTGGTCTAATTTTGTAATTTTCAAAGGCTTTTGTACTAGACATCACTCGCTAATATAAATAAATTAGTTTTTTTTTTTAATTTCCAAACAAAAATCCTTTTTTTACCCTTTTTAATTATTCCTCAATGAATAAAATTACTTTTTCTAAACCATCATCATTATTTTGACTAATGATTCATTTATACATGCTATCATGAATATAGTTATCAAAGTGATTTCTTCTCCACATAGTAGTTTATATATTTGGAATTCGATTTTACTCGCAACATATAAAATTTATAAAACAAGAGATTTAAATATTGATTTGGATGTCGAATTGTTTTCAGTTTGATGGTTAAGATGATTCAGCTTATGACTTGAAACCAGAGTTCGAAGTTTAGAAAAAGAATTTTAGGAATAAGTTTTAAGCTATGGATCGGGTCTTATCGATATAATATTTACAAAAAAAAAGATTGATTTGGACTGTGGGTAGGATTTTATAAATTGAGTTAATCGTTGAAAAGAAAAAAGATATGTACGTGGATAAGGTTTAGTCAAAATTGCTCAAAGAAGAAGACAACAAAACATTGTTTGGTCTTCGAAAATTGAATCTTAAAGTTAATTACCAATCCTTCAAGTTTACTAGAAATGGACAAAATGAATCAATACAATCTATACAAAGAGATGTCCCATATCAATGATACAAAACAGGTTACTTGACCAAGATGATGTTCAACCAATACATCAACTTATTCACACCGATAGTAATTTAGTAAGCCATATTCGACGATCTAGGTCCTACGATGAGGTTGACCGATCAATAAACACTTTAACTTAGTTCTACAACTCGGGTTCTCTGTTATTCTGATTTTAACCACAGCCATTAAAATTTATGTTTTTTTTTCCATATATTTTATTAATTATACGAATCAATTTAATTGAAAATTGGTTCGTTTCCATGTGGTTTATTATCTTTTGCTTGTCGATAGTTTAATGTGACTGGCTTGTCGCCACAATGAACAAATTTGAGCATCAGGAAGATTGAAAATTTGACCCGAATAATCACGTGCAAGTAAAAAGGGATCATCAAAAGCTTACTCATATTATGTCGAAGTAAAAAGCGACTTATGGTAACAAAGTATCCGACTGGTAATAGCAATTTTGGTACAAAGTAGTCGTCGTCAAGAACAGAGGCAACTTATAAGTCTTAGCAGAAAGCGTCTAAAGGGTTAAACGAACTTGGCTTTGTATTTAAGGTAAATTTGCATGGTAAACTTTGTAAGCAAAATACTATTATCCCAGCTTAGAATCAAAATTAAAATAAAATTCAGAGTCTCACTTTCCTGTCTGAATGTTAAGATACAAATCATATTATAACATTTTTTTAGGTAGAATATTGAGATAAATGTGAAAAGAACATCTTATTTTACAACTTACCAAAATGGTTGAAAATTTAATCAATTTCGCTTACATTATTAAACTTTTGTTGACTTCTAAATTTAATCTATAACTTTTCCTTACTGGACTAAGTTAACCTCATTGTTAAGTATTTTAAAGAATAAATTTAACAGAAATTATATAATTAAAAGGTTGAGATGATATAGTATGTGAAGATAATGAGATCATTCTGAACTATTTGTGTTAATATAATGTATATATTAGAATTAGAAATCAAAAAATGAGTTAGAGATTTTATGCATAAATGAAAATCGGTAGCTTTTCGTCTATTGCAATTTTCGTAATTAAGCTGATATATTCTTTTGATATTTTTCCGATAAAATATTGTACGTGTATGTGAGAGTTGTTTGTAAAATATTTATATTCATTTTTGAATGCAGTTGGAAAAAAAAAATATGCATCTAAAATGATTCTACTATTTGGTGAAACATCATGCAAAAAAAACTTCTATACGGATGATTAATTTAGTTCTTGATGTGAATTTTAGCAGATAACGCGAAATAGAATAATTGTTTTCTTACGTCAAAAAAACATACCAATAGTATTTTTCTTTGTTATCTAATCAAAATTTTGGTTAGGTGTGTGTTTTACATGTTGTGTCGACATAACTATGATTTAAATATAATATAATATCTATATAAACAGCAACAGTGGCGTCTCTATCATGGAGCTTTGAGGTTCCTAAATAAGTTGTATTTTTATAAAAGAACAATTGATTACAGCTAAGTAAAACAGTGACTCTCACCTGTGAAGTGTGAACACATTCAAACTAGTAACTTTTATTAAGTAAGTTTAATCTTATGTGTTTCTGTCTTTATATATAATATTAATGTGAATTGATAACATGTTCAAATTGTAACCGACTTCTGCGATTATTTATAACAAACGTATGCGAAGTTATGGCTTTTGCTAGATATTTAATCAAACGTTGAATATGTGTCAAATATAGAAAAACAAATATATTGTAATTTAGAGACCGGTTCTGTATGAATAATAAACAGAGCTCCGAATCAATTTTATTTTTTTTTCAATTTCACTTTTGCATTTTAATAAAGTGGCAAACCAGTTTGAATGTACATTATGCAAACTAGATTCTTGGACAAACTCATAACATTACGAACCAATAGTTTCGTTTTGTGGTTAAGAGCTTTAAGAACCAAGAAAATCGAGCTGACCATGAACAAGTTTCGAAATATGAAAAAGTCTTCTAGGCAGAACATGAAGACGGGTCAATTGCCAAAAGTTCTTTCATCATTTTCTTCACTTCTGTATAATCTGTCACAAACTTAATTTTTGAAACATGCAACGATATAAGACTCGCTTCAAAGAAGGGCTTCAAACTTCGGATCTTACACTCCCATACTTACTCCGTCAATAAAATATGGATAACAATACCAGATAATAAATTTGAGTCTTTCCACAAGTTATCCATAAAACATCAATATTTTGTAAAAGATTGTGATGCTAAAATAGGTCTAGACAATATACTTGCCCTCTTTGGTCAAGTATCAGTGGACTGTTCTCTGCTATGAGGTTCTCCCCCTTCAAATCGTATTTCTAAACATAGAAACAATTATTTTTTGTTCTTGTCGTTTGAATCAATTACATAATATGTCTTATACGCAAACCTATAACATATACCAAAAAAACTTAATATGCATATAAAAGAAACTAGAGAACAATTTTCATATTTGTATTAATGTATATTACACATAGAGTTCGATCGGTGACTTTGTTTGATGAAGACAATTAAAAGAAAGTGAATAATTGAACAAAAAACCGTTTGAAATGGATGATTAGAGCTAGTTGACAAATATCCATAAATATTTTTTTTGGAACTAGCAGTTAAACTATCATATATAATTTTAATGTCCGTTTCAACTACTGATTTTCAAATATCCGTTTTAACTGCTAATTTTTAAACACCCATTTTAACCGGTAATGTCAAATATAATTATGATGAGTAGCAAAATAAACGATCGTTAATGCAATCGGAATCAAACAAACCCATAAACTTGACGTGAACGAAGTTGTATTCTCTTTCACTCGTTTTCTCTATTTCAATGAATAAGTGAGACATGGTTTTTTTCCTTCTTTTGAATTTTCGTTTTGTTGACCCATCCATATCATAGTTCACCTCTATATATAGAGAAATCAAATAATTAACTAATAATGCACAAAACAAAACATGTCTTACATGCAATGATTCTTTCTTATTGAACGACTAATCTCATTGTAATTTTCTGAGCAAATATCTCATCCCATAATTTATGAAATAAAAACTACAATTGGAGTTTAGCCTATAATTTTAAAATCTAACTAAATTTCACTGTTTGTCGGCGGTGCACGTGTTACGATTCAGTAATATACGTTTCCCACTGATACATTAAAACAGCAAATAACAGTACTGTATCTAACTTTTTCATGATAGCCAAAAATGAGGTTTTAGCAGAAAAAAAGACGAATAAAACTAAAATATATATAGAGAATTTATTCGAACTCAAGAACAGAACTAGAAAACTGAACATTGCTTTTCTCACCAACACCATCTGCATGGATAAGTGCAGGAATATTAGCAACCTCGGATCCAACCCGGTTTTCATCGGGTCGGGTTACAAGATCTCCGACTGATGACGTGGCTGTGGCGGTGGTGGTGGTCCCGATGGAGGGTTGGCTGTATAAAGCTGTGAGTTGGTGAAAATAAGGACAAGTCCTTGAATCAAGTGGTCTCTTCTTGTTAACATCTTTTGTCTTTCTAAAATACTTGTTGATGTTTTCCCATTTCTCTTTGCATCTTTTGGCACTTCTCTTGTACCCAGTCTCCAACATTTGCTTTGATATTCTTTCCCACAAAGGAACAGCTTTTGATGATGTTGATGATGAGATACCATCTTTATGATCATCATCATTCACGTTACTGATACTTCTTCTAATGTTGATAAGAGCCAACACTTCATCCTTAGGCCATCTCTTTCCAATATCACCACTTTTTTGAGGTTTTGGGTTTTTTAGGGTTTGTTTTGAAATGGGTTCAAGTGATTTGTCATTGGTTAAAGTTGGGTTATATGGAGTTAGGGTTTGAAGCTTACCTTGAGAAGGGCTTGTTGGACTCTGAAGCTTATAAATCACATCATCATGATCATGATCTGTGAATTTTGATATCAACTTGATGATGTTAGTGTTTCTATCACTAGCCATGGCTTGTTCTTGTGCTCTTATCTCAACCTCTTTGTTAATCCTCTCAATCTCTTGCTTCTTCCAAGCTTCCTCTTTAGCTATCTTTTCTTCTTCCTCTTTCACCATATCTTCTAGAAGCTTCTTATGCATTTCCTCTTGCTGAGCTATCATGTTCCTCACAAGACCTTCACAAAACCCTTTCAATACACCAAACCTCTCCTTCTCTTTCTTCCTCTTCCTCTTCTTCTTGTCTCTCATTATCATCATCAAACTTGATGCTGATGATGATTTTGCATCATCTTCTACACTTCTAACTTTACCAATCTCAGTGACAATTTCTCTATTCACCATTGATGCTTCTTCTACTTGACCTTGATCCTGATCTCTTTTGTCCTCTTCCAATAAGTTAACTTGTCCAGTTTCCTCTATGTTTCCTCTTCTACTTCCAACTTCTGATGAGACATGATGATCATGACCATGATGATAAAACTCTTCAACATCACTAAATATCTTGTAATTATTTCCTTTAGTGTTGTAATTGCTGATTTGATGATCATTAGTGTTGTTGTTGTTACCATTGAAATATCTTCTCTCTTCTTCTTCAAATTTCTCCTTGCATTCTTGTGGACTCCTCTTAAATCCAACTTCTGCCAACTTTCTACAGCCATCATAATTTCACAAACGACATAGCATCATTAATATGCGATAGTACATACACTTATACAATTTTATACAAGAATATACTCATTTATGGTTTTTTCCCTACATATACATACATTATTTTCATTGTTCGTTTATTTTTTAAAAATGTAATTAAATTTTGCAAAAAACTTTTAAATACATATTAATGGCCAATCATTTGTTAACATCAGTATCAAATTTCCAAAAAGTGATTATTCGAAAGAAACAAGATCTAGTATATCAAATCATATACTGTACATAAAATTGCTTAACCTGAATTCTCATTTATAACATCAAACTAACATATAAAGACCAAATGATTAATGTCAATGTCTATATATATTGATGTGTGTGTTAGTGAATATGTATTACCCTACCTTGAAGTATGTTCCCAAGTGAATTCAGGGAACCAATTCTCGACCGTAGATCTGAACCTAAGAAGAGCAAGAACTTCATCACTACACCATGGATGATGATGGTCACCATCATCATGATCTGTGTGACTAATCCATTCACCAGCAGTAGCAGCATCTTTAATGTCACGATGATGATGGTGAATGATCTTACGGCTATCAAGGTTTAACATATGTTGGGCTTGAGGATGAGTGTTAAAAGAAGTAAAAGAGACAGGAAAAGGAAGTGATCTTTCTGTTGCCCGTTGATGCGGCGGAAGTGGAGGAGGAGGTGGTGGAGATGCTATGAAACGGTGGATCTGCTCTGGTACTCCACCATCAAACATTTTTTTCTTTTATTCTTATTATTCTTGTTCTTCTTCTCTTTTTGTTTTTTCACTTGGCTATTCACTTGTAAAATATCTCTTTTTTTCTCTCTCTCTTTTTGGTTTCTCTTTTTATATAGCTTTTTTTTTTTGGTATAGAAATTGATTAAATTTGTTTTTGAAGTAAATTACCTGTGGTTGGTATAAGGACATTAATGAATAATTATAGTTATTAAATATTAACATTGATTTTTAATTAAAAAATTTCTGATTTGAGTCGATCAGTCATTGATATTTATGAATAAGAATTTCCTAAAACAGATTACAATATTTGACAAAATAAATTTATATTAATTAAAATTAGATAAATTATATACTTCTTTTTCTGCTTTTTTGAATAATCATCTTTATGGAGAATATACAAAAAAAGTCTAAAATTATTTGGATTATAGCTACCAAAAATGAAACAATTGAGACTTCTACTATGATTAACGATATTAATTTCTGATGAAAATGTTTAGATGGTATGTTACATGAAAAATATCTACAAATTTTTCTTTAATTGAATCCATAATTGCAATTAAAATATGTTTGTTCTTATTTTCCCACATAATATTATGAAATTAGAAATTTATTTTCACGAGCATACACTCCAATATCTTCTTTCATAAGTACTAGCTTTGTACCCGTACTACATGCGAGATAATACTTATGAATCAATTTATATGATATTTATTTTACTGCCTCTTACGACTCTAACATTACTCCCAAGTAGAAGAATCAACTATTTTTTCACTCTCACCAATCTCTCCCAATTATTTTTAAAATATTTCACTTTCCATCTTCTTTATTTCACTTATTTCTACTTTGTAATTAATTTTTTTTTGAGAATTGAATTTTGATAATGTGTATTAACCAAAAAATTTGATTGGTGTTGAGAATCAAAGGTTAAGCTAATGTGTCAGTTCTACAATGCTCTAAAATGCTAATGTATCAGTTCTAGTTTTGTACACGCGGAAATGCGCAGTATAATATTTAACACTATATTTTTCAATATTTTATTTTTAAATATCTTCAACATAAAAGTTAGTTTGATGTTAGAAATATCATTTTTAGAATTTACTATTAACATTCAATATTTCACTCATGTTGTTCAATATATTTGAGTGAGAGGATACTGCATATTTTTTATATTATTTGATTGTTAGGAAGATAACTCTGCAGTTTGATTCGATATGTAAGCTTCTAAAATTTCTCCTTGAACTTCTTTAACTCCTGTCATTTCTGCTTCTATGGACATTTCCTAATTGGAACTTTTGTAATAATATCAAATATTAATATAATATTGATTTGATTGATACTCATATTTTAATGTTTAAAACTAAAAACAACAAACTCAAATATTGAAATATAAAAAGAAATTGCGCTCCTTATAAACATTATTCTTAAATTAAAATTAAATATATATTTAAAATATGAAAAACCAATAGTATATATATATATATATGTATCACTTTATCGTCTTTTTTATAACATGTTCTTTCTCCAACAGAACCAAATTCATTTAGAAAATAATAGTTAATACATAATTATGTTTAGTTTCCTAATATTTAAATTAAGTTTGGTGATGTGTATTGTTGTTTTAATTTGATTGGTTCTTTTAATAAAAAAGGTTGCTGAGGTGCCATCACCAAAAAATTTCAAAATGCCACGTGTTAAATCCTAGAGAGACATAATCTTCTTTTACATATATAATTTTTATTTTCATTTTTTGTTAATTGGGTTTCAAACCAATCTATTCTTCTTTCATAATTATTGACTGATAGTGAGTGTTGTTTAATTTATGTAAGAAGAAAAGAGAAAAGTTATACTTTATTACAAAATGGTAAAGACCAAAACAATATTAATAAAAACGCCAAAAATCACCTCTCTCTCAATTGTCACTGACATTTTGTCCAAATATTATAAATCGAATAATTTTGCCCATGTTATAGCCACCCCTTACGCTCAAACAAATTAAATAAAACCTAATTAAGCTTTAGGAGGGAAACTTGTATGTATATAGTTGAATACTATAATTAGTGTACATATATACATAGAGAGTAAACTTGTAATTTGTTACTTTAATTCGATACGATAATATTGAAATCTACAAAATTTGCAAGACCTTGAAATCTATAATGTTTTAAGATAAAGTTTACAATGTTAATGACAATCGACTAACAACCAAAATATAGTTTTTCTGCTTATCATTAGTAATCAATAACTATTACACTGTTTAATGAAATGCATTCATTTATCAAATGATAATCCCTTTATTTGTGTAGATAAGTGACGTTTAGTAAAACTGCAGTTATAATCAAGAGTACGTATAAGTATAACTAAACTATCCATGTTTTATAGTCAATGAAAAAAAAATCATTTTTATATATTATACGTGTAAATTAGTGCAAAAATGTGTGATCCTGAATTACTTATTGAATTACTTATAACAAAAAAATATATTTTACTACTCAATTCAGAGATATTATTATTGGTTATACTGAAATAGCACTATAAGAATACATACATATTACAATTGCTATATTCGTCCCTAATTCGTTGTTAATAGGTTTTACAACGAATTAGGGACGGAATAATTTTTGTTGTATCATGATCGTCGTCACAGAATATTCGTTGTAAATTCGTTGGTAAATTTGCAAGACCAGACATTTGTTGTAAATTCGATGTAAAAGGTGCATTGTAAAAGCGTTGTGAATTTTGGGAGGAAAAACAAATATTGTAATTTCGTCGTAAAATAAACAACGTTAATGCGTCGTAAAATTAACGACGCATTAACATTGTTAGTTTTACGACGAAGTTACAACGCCAATATTAGGGACAACCAATTTTACAACGAATTTACAACGCCAGTAGTAGGGACGGCCAATTTTATAACGAATTAAGGACGACAAATTTTACAACAAATTAGAGACGTTTAGTTACGTCGAATTAGGGACTAATTCTTCCCAACGAATTGGGGACGAAATCTATTTACGACTAATTAGGGACGAACACGGAAACTTATCTTTTTTAAATAAAATTATAAAATATTTTATGATTTAATTAAAAATTTGGAAAATGTTTTAAATTTTAAATTTTGATTTTATAATATTTATAAAATATTTAAAAAGTTTGTACAAAAACATTAAAAATATAAATATTTATCGTAAAATTTCGTGCCCTAAATAAGGTCGCTATAGTGGACACGTCGTGTATGCTTACAGGAAGCTATAGATAAATCTGCAATAATAAGAAAATCAATTAATTAATAATTTACGATAACATAAAAATCTTAATTATATTCTAAAATCTAAATTCCATCCTAATTACAAAATTCCATCTATCCTAATTCAATTTATCCTAATTTCATCTATCCTAATTCCATAAATTTAGAGAAAAGATAGAGAGAAATACCTTAGAGAGAGAAATGGAAAAGAGGAAATGACAAGAAAATGATAATTCTCGTGGGTTTATATAGAATTCAATTTCGTCGTAAACGCGTTGCCACGTAACGACGTTGTGCGTTTACAACGAATTGTTCAGTTTTGTAAAACCCACAAATTATAAGTTTGGTTTGTTGAAATTATAAGTTCGGTTTGTTGAAATTATAAGTTCGGTTTGTCGAATTTAAGTTTAGTTTGTTGAATTTAAGTTCAGTTTGTTGAGATTAAGTTCGGTTTGTCGAATTTAAGTTCGGTTTGTCGAATTTAAGTTCAGTTTGTCGAATTTAAGTTCGGTTTGTCGAATTTAAGTTCGGTTTGTCGAATTTAAGTCCGGTTTGTTGAAATTATAAGTTAGGTTTTGTTGAAATTATAAGTTCGGTTCTTCAATCACCTGGTAAAGATACCACCGAGATGATTTCAAAAAATGATGTTACAAATATTATAATCGACTATATCCTTGAGAAGAACCGTGACAATCCTTCGAACTTATAAGAATTAGAATTCGAACATAATCTCAACAAACCAAACTTATAATTTCGACAAACCGAACTTAATCTCAACATACGAACATAATTTCGACAAACCGAACTTAATCTCAACAAACCGAACATAATCTCAACAAACTGAACTTAATCTCAACAAACCGAATATAATCTCAACAAACCAAACTTAATATCAACAAACCAAACTTAATCTCAATAAACCAAACTTAATCTCAACAAACCGAACTTAATCTCAACAAACATTTTTACGACGTAATTTAGATTTGTAAAAAAAACAATTTTGTATCACGAAAAACATGTTTACCAAATTTCTAAATTCGTCTTTAAATCGTTGTAAATAAACTTCATTGTAAGTGTTGCAAATTGGGGACGTGTTTACAACGAATTAGCTCTGACATGTTAATAGGTTGTAAATTCGTCGTAAAACAGTTACTTTTTTACAACAAAATTTTTCTTTGTAAATTTACAACACTTTGACAACGAATCCACATTTCGTCGTAAAGGTGTTGACAAAACGTCCCTAATTTACGACGTCTCTAAAATATTGTAAAATGGCGTTGTTAAATTATTGTTTTCTTGTAGTGTAGAACAATCCACAAAAAAATTGTATACAAAGTTGTAAATTGAGATCTAACAAATTTAGGCAAGCGACTAGTTTTATTATATGAAACACTAGAACATATGAAATTACTACAAAATATTAATATTTGAAATATAATGAGATTCCCTTAGAATTAACAACTATCATAGAAATTTTGAATAGAAAAACGATTTATCAAAAAAAAAAAAAAAAGGATGTGTTTGGAATAATGTAAAACAGCTGATGAAAATCATGTTAGAATTCGTTGAACATTTTGTTTAATTGATTTATTCAAATGTGCAGAATATTCCTAATATGGATATATATATTAAAGATCGAGTTTAGTCTATCAGCTTCATTGTAGCTGTATTACAGGGTAATTCACTATCAAAGTTTCTAGCTATGTCTTTCATGAATTATTCAAAGTTTTGACCCAAAATGTATTTGAGTTATCAAAAATATATTATATTATTCAATGTCAAATAGTGCAATATGTAAAACCGAAAAAAAAAGTGCAATAAGTCCTAGGAAATTATCTTATACATAAATTTTAATGTTGAGATCATAGTGTAATTCAACAGAAAGAAATTTGACCAATCACTATACATATATTATTAATCAAAGATAGTGATCTAATTGCTAGTGACAACCTGAAATTATTAAATAAAAAAGTGAAATATATTGTTCTTGTCTTTATTGTGATACAAATAATAATAACAATTAAAAATAAATAAATTTGGAAGTACCTTAGAATCCTATGCAGAAGCAGATGCAGATGCTAGTGTTATAATAAACGGCAAGCGAGTATGGCAGGGCACGTGAATACATGCAGGAACTGGGTCCTCCTTTATTTATTTATTTATGACCCCATTTTGTTTGTCTTTTAGGTTTTATTCATCTGCTTTTAGGTCCACCTATTTATGGTGCACCTCTTATCTCTTGTCGTATTTTGCGTCAGCTTCTCCATTGGATCGTCCAAACACGACTCTTTAGGACGAGGTACGTCCTCTTCTTGCTTTCCTTCTTATGTCGGCTTACAATTATTTTCCTTCTCTCTACTTCTTATTCTTCTTCAAATTACGTTACATGGATCCTATTTTTCTTTTTAGGTTATTGTCGGATCTGTGTTTTAATATGCATCCAAATCTCTCATGATGCAATAATTAGATCGCGAAATATGTAGTTGTATATGTTTATATAGCTGCGATCAACAAGAAACGAAAAATACATATATTCCGATTTTTTTTGTATTTGGTTAAATGCCTAAATACTATTTTATGGATTTTTTAGCTACAATTCAATTCCAAAAAATCGAATTGATCAAATTTGAGTTAGGGTCGTGATTGTTAAAAACATATTAAACAAATTGTAATTTTTTTTCAGCTTTAATAGTTAGGATAATTCAGCTGATAACTATAATATTAAGTTTGATTTTTTCTCACTATTCTATTTTTGGGCGGAATTTTTCATCACTATACTTAGTAGGTTATAAAAGGAATTTAAGCTATAATATTTCATCCATGCTATTGTTGAAAAAAATAATGATGTTGATAATTTATATAGTGAGGAAAACAGGTGGTCCAGTGGTAGTGATCACTTTACAAATCCTTAGACATCCGGGTTCGAGTCTTCTCTAGTGCAAGGAAAAGGAAAGAGGAAGTTTAGAGTTTGAACTTTTGGCTATGGATCGGAACTTGTCGATCCAAGTATAGTAAAGTTGACAAAAAAAAATATATCTATATATATATATATATATATATATCTAGTGAGGAGAACTTAAATTGTTTGAAAGCCCATTAACAAATTGCGAAAGAAAAAGTGCCTATCTTTGAGTTCTAAAGTTAAATATAGTATGGGCCTCCTCTGCATATTCTCTTAAGCCCATATCATTACGATCACAATACACTCTTTGGAATATTATTGATCGACACATGAGAAACTTCCGCATATGACTCTTAAAACGAAACCATCATTAAAATCCATAAACTAAAAATAAATTTTGAAAAGTTTAGGATGATATTCATCTTAAAATCATGTAATTGAGGAGCATGAAGAAAAGCTTAGACTAAGCTTGAACAAGTAGAAAGAAGATGCTGAAAATCTGATATAGAAGAAGAAAGTTCAAATTTTAGGAAACAAGAGACTCGGAATCAGGTAGAGGCTTCAAACGGTAACAAGTCTGGTTTTACTCTGTTTTAATAACCTTGAATACTTTCTCTAATTGTTTGGTCCGATCAACAAGAATATTGAAAATGATTGGTGACTGAACTTTTCAATTTTTCGTACTTTTTGTATGGACATTTATGATGTGATACAAGTATAACTACTACCAGCAATGATCAGTCTCCTTCATTAATGCAATCTCAACAAACTTTATCTTCTCAGCACCATTTTCCATCTGTCACAAATAAAAGAAGACTTTTCTTATATTCCAACTAATGATCATTTTTTTCTCGTGTTGAATTTTGTTTTCTTTATATATGAGATTGTGTTTCTTAGACAAGACACATAACAATACACACAGACTGAAATAAATAAAAATGGGTCTTACCCGAGAGAACCGGGTCAAAGTCAAGTCGATGCTAACTGCAGTATCAAGTAAACCGTCTGGATCGAGTCGGGTACGTCCGTTTACAGCTTTGGATAACGCCATGAGTCCACATACGGTCCATGTCATCTTCTACTACGCTCGTAGTCCTTTTGAAGACTTTGATGTTGACTCGGTTCGGATCCCGTTATCGGAGATCCTTACCCTGTACCCGTCTGTTGTTGGTCGGGTCGCCAAAAACCCGGACGGGATTTGGGAGGTGAAGTGTAATGATGCGGGACTTCGAATCTTCAGAGCTAAAGTTTGTGTTGGTTTTGATGAATGGTTGAGATCAGCTGATGGACATGAGGAAAATCATCTAACGGTTTGGGAAGACATGCCAGAAGATCCCAGCACTTGGTCGCCGTTTCGTCTACAGGTATTTTTTTATTACATAAACTGTAATAAAATTACATAATCTGTGGTAACATTTAACCCATTGCAAATTCTGTTTACACAGTTTAAAATAATCATTGAATTTTAAATTTATGTAAATAAAACGTATTTATCACAAATTTTAAAACAATATAACCAATTACAAATCAATTCAGAATTCATACAATTAAAAACACTATTAAAATGAAAAAAAAAAATTCTTAAAACATCAACTAAAGTGGAATGGATGAGTATGATATAACTAAATAAATTTATTTTCGGTTGGGTTTGTATTCAATTTTGGATAAGAATTAATAATTTTGTTACTAACTATTTAAGGTAATAACACAGGTTTATAGTTGTACTCAATATCATGATGTTTTTTTTTTGATAAAGCTCAATATCATGATGTTTACTACATGGAAATGTACTATTCTTTATCTATTTAATTGAAGGAATATTTTTTGATGAATTTAGCTAAATTAAAAGTCTTTTCGGTGTTTTTTGTTTCGATTTGATTTTCAGATCTGTTAGGTTCAGCTGCACAAATATTTGGAGGGTAAACAAAATATGACTAAATAAATTGTAATGATTTGAGCAGATAAACGAGTTTGAAGGTGGAGGAGTAGCAATTGGCCTGAGCTGCCCACACAGACAAGCAGACCCAACAACACTAACGGTTCTGTTAAAATCATGGACGGAAGCTCAACGCCGTCAATCCATAGTCCATCCTCCATCTTTTTCACCTCTACCTTACAACCTAACGGATACTGACGCCGTTAGGTCCAACAGTGAGCCCAATCCTGAGCCCATTTCAACCAAAACAGCCACCGCTACTTTCAAATTCTCTAGCTCCGCTTTTAAGAAATGTCTCGATGAATATTCCGTCGATGGAATATCCCCTAAAGCTACACCGTTCGATGTGTTTGCCGCGCTTTTCTGGACACGTGTTGCTCTAACAAAGCGCGATAAGAATGATCGAGTTAGTGTATGTGTTGATTTCAGGAGGTTATTACCTAATCCTCTTCCTTATGGATTCTTCGGAAACGCTTTGAACTTTTCGTCTCTAGAGATTAGTGACGTGGCCACTAAAGGAATTGGACACGTGGCACGTTTGATAAATGATCATGTTACGAGTCTAAACGTGGAGAAAATCCGGTTTGATCTAAACCGAGTTGGGGCTAAAGGAAGAAAATACGGTGGAGATTTGACAATTGTGAATATGGAGCATATGATCGTTGAAGGAGAGCCGTTGATGTACGAGGCTGTGTTTGAGAATGGTGCTAAGCCTGTGCACGTGAGTTACAGAATCAGAAACGACGGTGGAGAAGGGGTGATCACGGTGATGCCATCGCCGGAGAAAGGGTTTGGGAGAGTGGTTGCGGTGACTTTGGCGGAGGAGGAGATGTTGAAGTTACTTGCCGATCAAGAAATTCTCCGATTGGAGCCGAAAATTATGTTAAGTGGTGTGAACTGAAGGATCTTTTAAAACTGAATATATTACGAATAAAAATAGATACATAAAACAAATGCTAAGAGTACAAACGGTGCATTGTTTTGGTATAATACGTTTGTGATTCAAAAAAAAAAGAAAGAAAACTGTTTACTATGATTTTTGAGGCATTGTAAGATTGAAATAAAGAATATTTATAGATTTTAATTAATATTCATGTCTTTTTAATCATTTATAGTAGGGAAGAATGTCATAGTTCATTATAAATATACTACCAAAAGTAAATAGTAAAGAAGCCAAAAAAACAACAGAACACCAATAGTCAAGTCAAAATGTATAATTCCACACAGTATAATGTTATATAGATTTCGTGCTACATTTTTTTTTCCTTTTCCAAACAATTAAACTAACAAGACCTAATTATAGCTAATCTTCCAAATTCTCTAAACTTTTAACAATATTATATAAGGTATCATACAGAATAAACACGATTCATGATGAACATGGTAATTGGATTTGTAGTTTTTTTTCTGAATATTGGCGTATATACCACCCCTCTTGCAAAACTCTGGGACTGTACTATAGACTTTTTATTACATTGGAACGACAACCACACATGGTGTGGTTGAAGTTGATTCTTCGATAGTTGTTAGTTTTTTCAATAGGGATTAGTGATACTTATCTCTGTCATTTCTAGTACCATAATGCTATGATTTTCTTTCAAATGATTGGACAATCCGAATTACATATGTACAGAGAGGCGAACCGTTAACCAACTATTATTACCCTTAGTTTATCTTTTTTTAGTGCCAATCCAGAGTTTTTAGTTTCTTTAATAGAGGATAACAAGAATAGTAGGACAGGTATTATGTAGCTCTTTATTTTATGATTCATTAATTAAAGCTTTGGGAAAAGCTTTCTCCTCATTTGCATACCCAAAAAAACATATAGTGTAAATATGATTCCTATTGATTGAACTCAAATGAGAAAAATAACAGAAGTGATACTGAATCATTTGACTAAAAAACTATGTTATGGTTCTTAGGCAGATTTTTTCACCATTTTAAATCTGATAGCTTTTTCTGCAGTTGGGAATCAATCATTTTGCTTGTAAGGTTTGTAGTATATTCGACTTTAATATTTGTCAAAATTAGTTACTCATATATATTTTAAATAAAGTTTATATAATTAGGAAAGGAGTTATAAAACCGATTCCCATTTTAGACTTTTGATCAAACAAAATATATCAATAATATTTATAACAAACTCGAATTGCAACTCCTATTCCCTAGTAATCGGCTTGAACAAAGTTACATACTAAGTGTGTGACTGACTATTTCCTTTTCTTCCTTCTCTGCAACAAATCTAAATTTGTAGCATTTTTTATGTTTCCTCTTTGCTTTTTTCATAGTCAGTCACCATTAAAAGCATTTTTCATGTTTCCTCTCGAACAAAACCAAATGAACATTTGACCCCAAAAAAAAAAAAAATGAACATCGAACCTTCATCTTCTTCATCTCCATCGTCTCATACTCTTCTTAACAAGCAACAAGGAGGATGGAGAGCTATCAAGTACATTATTGGTTTGTTCCCTACTTTCTTTTTGTGTGTTTTCGATTAATTTTATCGAATGATGGTTTAAGTAAAAATCTTTTTTGGGTTTAATGAAGCAAACGAGTCGTTTGAGAAGCTGGCGTCTATGAGCTTGATTGGAAATCTATCAGTATATCTCTCGACAAAGTACAATCTTGGTGGTGTTTTCTTGGTGAACGTCGTTAACATCTGGTTTGGTTCCTGCAACGTTCTTAGTCTCGTTGGTGCTTTTGTCTCTGATGCTTACATCGGAAGATTCTGGACTCTTCTCTTCGGTTCCATCGCCTCCTTCGTCGTAATGTTTTCCTCCATCTCTCTTCACTATGATGTGATCGCTAGTTTATTGGAGTGACTGATTGAAAATTTTTACTGTTACTTGATAGGGAATGGGAATATTGACTCTAACCGCGGGGTTCACTCGATTAAGACCCGAGGCTTGTAAAGATCCAACGAATTGTTCAAACCAGCCAGCAAAATGGCAGCTTGGGATTCTCTTATCCGGTCTAGCTTTACTAGCCATTGGAGCAGGAGGAATACGACCATGTAACATTGCATTTGGAGCAGATCAATTCGATACAAGTACTAAAAAAGGCAAAAAACAGCTTGAAACATTCTTTAACTGGTGGTACTTCTCCTTCACTGTGGCTTTAGTCATTGCACTGACAGGTGTTGTCTATATACAGTCTAGCATCAGTTGGCTCATTGGTTTCGTGATCCCCACGGCTTGTCTTGCACTCTCTATCACGTCTTTCCTCATTGGTCAACACACTTATATTTGTACAAAGCCTGAGGGTAGTGTGTTCTCAGACATGGTTAAGGTTGTTGTTGCGGCTTGTAAGAAACGTAAGGTGAAATCTGGAACAAATATAACGTTCTACATTGGCCCTTATAGTACTGATGGATCATTCACCACTTTGGTTAAAGACAAACAAAGGTTCGTAGTTACTTACATTAGGTTCCTTACATTGACATATGAGTTTAGTCTATAATTATTTGTTCTTTGATGTTCGGATTTGGACAGGTTAAGGTTTTTTGACAAAGCATCGGTGGTAACTAGTCAGAACGAGTTAAACGAAGAAGGTTTAGCGAAGTATAAATGGAGATTATGCAGTGTCCAGCAGGTGAAAAACCTAAAGTGTGTGTCTGCAATATTACCTGTTTGGGTCACGGGAATCGCGTGTTTTATGCTGACTGATCAACAAAACATTTACGGGATACTTCAAGCGATGCAGATGGACAGAACATTTGGTCCACATAATTTCCAAGTTCCAGCTGGATGGATGAATCTTGTCTCCATGATCGCTCTCGCTATTTGGATCTCAGTTTATGAGTGTGTTCTCATACCAATAGCCAAACTAATCACGGGTCGGAAAAAACGGTTATCAATGAAACACAGAATTGAGATAGGTATTGGTTTCTATTTTCCAATTTTGTTAAAAAAATTCCAAGATCCGTTAACCAGGCGGTGGTATTAGTATTGGGACCTTAAGGCGTAAAATCGCGGAGGTTCTAGATTTTACGTTCCTAGGAAAAGTATCATTTCTTGGCCAAGTAGGCATTGTGCTTAGGCCTAGTGATTTACATTGTCCAGCACTCTCTACAAGCTAATGAACCTGGGATTAGATTAGTCGGATGGTAGAAGTCGAAAAGAAAATCGGTCTCGTATTTTATCTTTACACTTATGTTTTCCATCATTATTAACAGGTATTGTAATGGGAATCGTTTGTATGATTGTCGCTGGGTTCCTAGAGAAGAAACGAAGAGCTTTAGCTCTAAGGAATGGCTCGTTTGTGTCACCGGTTCCTATCGTAATGCTCCTTCCTCAATTCGTTCTTGCGGGTTTAACAGAGGCGTTTTCCGCGGTGGCTCTGATGGAGTTTCTAACAGTCAGGATGCCTGAACATATGAGAACTGTGGCCGGAGCAATCTTCTTCTTGAGCTCGTCGATAGCGAGTTATATTTGTACACTTCTTATAAATGTGATTGATGTCGTGACACGCAAGGAAGGACATTCGTGGTTAGGAGACAAAGACTTGAACAAGAATAGACTTGAGAACTATTTTTTCGTAATAGCTGGTATTCAAGTCGTTAATCTGTTCTATTTTAGGTTCTTTGCTTCAAGGTTTGCCACTGAGAACAATAAAGGACATTGAACATTTTTAATTCAGATTTAAGAGGTTAGTTTTTTCTTATATTTTCCTTGTTTGGATTTTCCAAGAAAATCATTTTATTTGAAGGTTATTAGTACTATTAAAGAGTTCTATATCTTTGATCATGATTATAACTTCAGTAAGAAAATTGTATTAGTAAACGATTTTATAGTTTCTTTCAAAATATATAGTTATATTCTAAATGCTGATTTTGTAATTTTAATATTCCATCTAATTTTTTTTTTTTCAACATTACTCAAAGGATAGAATTAAGAAGGAATCCCAAAATTGGGTACATATTATAGTGTCTCGTAATCCGAGATAACTTTCTGGCTTTGCAGGCAAGTAGATCGGCCTTATGGTTTAGAGTACGTAGAATCTGGACGAGGAAAGCAGCTGCAGAATTGCTCTGGAGAGCAAAAAAGTCCGTGACTAGCTAAGCTAATTAAGCTTAATATAATTCATAGTTACACTTGCCAAATAATATATGTTTATCGATACCAAAAAACGGATATGCATGCTTTATTTTCTAATCATATCTTATATAATAAGATCGTAATATTTTTTTAAAAATAACTTTTATGATAATACTTAATTACACCATATGCTATCACATTTTTTTTAAACACAAGAGTTACATAAAGATTAATTTTATATAACTGTACTTAGCGATTCTGGAATCCGTATTTAGTGATTTTCTTACATTATCATTTTCAAATGCAAAATAAAAAATGTAAATTTTATATAATATTTTAAAAATCAAACTTTTAAATTTAGAATATGTATGGATAATTTAAACTACAATTCTGGAATGTATTTAAAAATAACTTGATAGATGTCTTCTATTATTTCATTAAGATTTTAAAAAATTTCAAAATGATATTTCAAAAAGGTGAGACTATCAGATAGGTTAAATTGTCACTCACCATAATCTAAGACAATCTTTTATGACTAGAGACCCTCCTATTCACTACAAGAATACATGTAGTTTACAACTACCATTTTTGTCCCTAATTCATTGTAAAGAAGGTTTACAACGAATTAGGGACGAATCAAGATTTGTCGTATCTTGATTGTCGTAATAGGATTTTCGTTGTAAATCCGTCGGCAAAATTGCAAGATCCAGGTTTCATTGTAAATTCGATGTAACCATTTCGTCGTAAGAGCGTTGTAAGTTTTGGGAGGAGAGAGAAACGTTGTAAATTCTTTGTAAAATAAACGACGTGAAATCATCGTAAAACTAACGATGAATTAACGTTGTTTATTTTACAGCGAATCCAAGACGAATTGTTTAACGACAAATTGGGGATGACCCGTTTTACAACGAATTAGGGATGAACACTTTTACAACAAATTAGAGACGTTGTTTTACGTCGAATTGGGGACGAATTGTTCCCAACAAATTAGGGACGAAGCCTTTTTACGACCAATTAGGGACGAACTTGAATAATTTATTTTAAAAAAATAAAAATATTTATAAAATATTTTTAAATAATAAAAATATAATAAACTGAATAATTCAAATAAAATTTGTTTTTAAAATAATTAAAAAGTTTTTACAAAAATATTAAAAATACAAAATATTTATCGCATAAGTTCATCTAACATATCCGTATTACAGTCTTCTTGCTCCTCAGTCACTCTTTGGTTTAAATCGACATCCTCGTGGGTCGAAATTCGGATCCCGAGGGTCTGACATCTACATTTTAATGCCGTGAATAAGGTCAATGTAGTGTACACATGCTTACGGGGAGTCGCGCCATAGATAGATCTACAATAATAGAAAAAGTAATCAATTAATAATTCTATTAACAATAACATATATATAAAATCTAAAATCTAAATTCCATTCTAAAATCTAAATTCCATCATAATTTCTAAATTCCATCTATCCTAATTCACTAAAAACTAATTCCGATATAAAACTAGAGAGAAGTTAGACAGAATATCTTAGAGAGAGAAAGTGAGAAGAGGAATTAGCAACCACTTTGCAAAACTCGTTGGCTTATATATAGATTTTGGTTTCGTCGTAAACGCGTTGTAACAACATTCGTCGTGACAACGTCGCTAAGTTACAACGCGTTTACGACGAATTCGTTGCTAATGCGTTGTTAATTCGTTGTAAAGAATTTCGTTGTAACGACGTCGTTACTTTACAACACGTTTATGACGAACACTGTTACAACGCATTAACATCGATTTCGTCGTAAATGCGTTGTAACGTAACAACGTCGTTACGACGAAACCTTTACAACAAATTAACAATGAAATCTTATACTAAATCAAAATAATAAGTTCGAATTAGGTTTGTTGAAATTCTTATACGAATTCTAATTCTTATAAGTTCGAATTCTAATAGTAAATCGAACTTATAAGTTCGAATTATAATACAATGTTGAAATTGATCTTGAATGCTTTCCAACATATATATATATATATATATATATCTAATGATATAAATTATTATCCTCGCAGAGAAAAAAAAAATACGATTAAAAACTTCTTAATACATTACCTGATCCATTTGTCATACTTAATACATTAAAAAAACGTTTTCATACATATAAAGCATAGTCAATCAGATCCTTCATCATTACTATCATCTCCACTACCATTGGTTTGTGTTGTGTTATGAATTATGAAGAGAGACCTCCACCTTATATAGGCAAACATTTAACAATGATTTTACAACATTAAAACAAAATTACGAGTAATTTACAACGTATGTAACTAACTACAAATATGTATACCTGATTTCACATTTCGTCTTTAAATCGTTGTAAATAACATTCATCGTAAACATCTTGTAACCTAGTGACGTTTTTACGACGAATATAAATATTTCGAGACGTTTTTAAGACATATTTTAGATTTTGTAAAAAATAATTATGTATCACGAAAAACTTGTTTACCAAATTTCAAAATTCGTCTTTAAATTGTTGTAAATTTTTTTTGTCGTAACCGAGTTGCAAAATGGGGACGTGTTTACGACGAATCATTTGAAGCATGTTAATGGTTATGAATTCGTCGTAAATTACCAACGTTTTTACAACAAAATTTTATGACGTAAATTTACAACACCTTTATGACGAAACTACTTTTTGTCGTAAAGGTGTTGGCAAAACGTCCCCAAATTACGACGTCTCTGAAACATCGTATATGAGCATTGTTAACCTAATGTTTTCTTGTAGTGTTTTGAACAGCAGAACAAATCTGCTTAGTGGACTCAGCTCAAATCTTCTTGATAATCTTTTCGAGTGAAAGAACTTGTAGACAAGGAAAAAAATATTATTTAACTTGGAGATATCAGTGTGAAGTCATTAACCATGAGCACATAATTAAAATCTATTTTTGGAAGAAAATTAGAAAGAAATCTTCGGTAAAATTAGAGATCAAAAGTATAGGTAAGACATTCTATCATGTTCATATGTAACCTCTAACCTATTTAGTGCCATAATGATATGTATCTACATTTGTTCCCTTCTATGTTTGGCATATAAGTATTGGACACCTCTCATTACTGCTATTGATGTACCAATGAGAATGGAATTCTCCACATCCATACAACGGATATTACGAAGATATTGATAAGAATTTCGATTATATATTTTCAGATATAAATCAAACTACGAAAAAAGTAGATAAACAAATATTTTTGTATTATCAATAAATAGATTAGTAGTATTGTTTACTAATATAAATATTATACATGCATATTTCATGCATAATATATTGTATATATATATATATTTGACTATATATAATTTGTGCATAGCATGGACAATCTTCTAGATTACTTTAGTTAATAAGATGTTGTACGTTGATGAAAATGATAAATGATTTATGATTATTAATGATAATAATATAATATAATATATGTTTATAATTAACTGATATTTATACAGTTCGTTATTGTACAATGGTGGCTGATCAGAGAGAACCATTTTGTAAATGTTGGTTAGTTTCTACTTTTTTATTTTTGTCAAGATATACAGAATATTAAAACTTGGAATTCATGAACGACATGCCAATTGTATATTAAAACCTACCACTAGAGGAAACTTTAAATTTCTCTACCTGACTAAGCCAAACATTATGGACTCGGCCATTCAAAGAATGCGGAATAACAAAAAAAAAAACAGAACAAAATTTGTAACTCTTCTCCTCAAATATCAATCATCAAGTAAGGTACCCAAAGTCGACCAATCGCTTGAATTTTTCTCCGTCTCGAATAACTCAGTGAGAAGTGTGGAGTAGGTAATGCAATCTTAGTCTGTTCATTCTTCTCGCAAAACGAGTCGTGATGAGTACTCACCTTTAACCAAGTTATGTCAAGTCAATTCTTAATTGAAGCCTCATACAAAGTCTTGAATTATACTTGAGCATACAAGAGATTATCCAAAGACTAGGGATATCTTTTGAAATATTAATTATCTCTTTTTGACATTCTCAAATAACAAAGGATATGAAGGTAGCCGAACACATGGTAGGTTTAAAACAAGGATATATATATTTTCGACTAAAAAAAAAAAGCAAGGATATATAAACCAGTTTAGTTATGCATATGTTGAGTAAACGAGTGAAAACTTAGACGAATGCATATTAAAAGTATTATTTTGTCAATTTTAGTCGGCAATGGTGGCTCGTCTCCGTTGAGTTATTGGCTGCTCGCAACCACCTGAAGGGTTCAACCTCCATGTCCTTGTGACATCTTGTTAATTTCTTACGATTACCAAGTTGGGTTTGGAAGAATGTGATTTCCTTTGGAGAATCCATTCGCTCCATGTCCAACATCAGACTCAAGCGGCACTACACAAAGTCAAACGAAGAGAAAGCCTCATCACTTAGAAAAAATCAAACAATGTTTGCATAGTAACGTGCTTAATGAGGATTGATTAACACCTTCAGTATTTATGTCATTGTCATAAAAAGATCAAATAATATTTGCATAGTAAACATAACTGAGACACATTTTGGATAATATAATTTTAGATAAAGCAATGGAGTCACGATTCTAGAATAGGTCTAAAAGACTAACGAGACCTCTTCCCAAATCTAGGAAAAAGGAGAGGTGAATCCTGAGTGGTTTCAAAAACCCAAAAGTAGAGTACAATTATTCTGATTTTATGTATAAATAAAAAGATGTCAAATAAGTAAATTAGTAGAAGAAATAAAAGTAGGTCCAATCGATCTTATTATTCGCCGCGCCGGACAGAATTTACTCTATTCCACGTGCGAGAAAGGGACCACAAGTTTAAGTCCTACCCACTAGACACGTGGCAAGCATCGGGTACTCTTATATAACTAGTTTTTGTAATCTGAACCGTCCACATTGTTGTAGTGTGAGAACATCGTACCAAACTGTCTGCTGTTTGGGAATTCCTATTTGTGTCTATCGAAGAGGTTTGATGATTTTTGATATGTGAATTCTAAGGATAATTTATTTATATATTACTAGTTGTTTTTTATTTATTCTTTAATAATTATCTGTGGTTTTCTAAGGTAATTATTATTTGTGTATTTGCTTCTAGATATAGATACAGTTTAGGTTTTGCTTTTTGAGTAATCATAGTACATTCTCTAAAGACCTTTTTTTAAATATAATGGATTTGATTATTCATCGTATACGTACATCTACATTTGGTAAATCTATTAGGTTTCCAGTTTCAAAACCTCAAGAACTTGGTTTTGATTGAACCATATGTTTATCTGCTACCATTCAATATATATATATATATATATATATTCTTTATAACTCAGGACTTACCCAAAACTTTATGGAGTAGGTTTGGACTATTCTCTTGGAGAAAATGCGTCCCACGGATAGATTTTCTCTCTAGATATTCAAATGGACCGAAAACATAGATCCTAAAGGTATCTGAAATAATTTTGATTTTGTTTCGAGTATTGAAGAAATCGAACCTGCAATATATGTACCGTCTGGATCCGTCCCTTGCCACTCGATCACAACCACTTGGACTACCATTCAATATTTTGTTTGAAATTAGTGTTTATAACCACTGTCTCAAACAATTCTTTAGAAATATTTATGTTTTTTTGAAAGACAATATTAAACAAACTTATTTATAGACATTTACAACAATTATTTATAAGTTGAAGTCAATAGTAAAGCTAATAATGCGATTTTCTATATAGTTTTTATATGGGAGGAAAATAAATCAAAATTTACATATACAGTATTTTTATTTTATTTTTTCAACAAGATAGAATAAGCTGAAGCAACAACTCACAAAACATATACGGTAATCATTCCTAACCAAATTAGATATATTATAAATAAATGAGAAAAGTAATTATTTACTAGTGTACAAATATTATTTTAAAAATTGTATTTGTAAACTTGTAATCTATATATATATATATATATATCTTATATAAAATGTTCAACTTAATTTGTAGAATAATTATTTAAATTAAATTTTACATAATAATATTTATTTTATAACAGTATTCAACCGTTGTAGTGTCATTACTTAACATTGATTTTCAAACATTTTTTGTTGTAATATCTCTTTGGCCAATAACTATTTTCAACCGGTTCTTTTCTCATATATATATATATATATATATATCGTTTTGACCGCTAATTTTTTTCAAACTATATCAGCAATAACATTCCTCACATGTTTAAAAACTGAATCATTTGTTCAACAGTTAAATTTTACAATTTAATATTAATATTAGTTGTCACATGGCAAGAATACCAATTTCGATTTAGTTTATTTTGAATCATTAGTTTCATAAAAAAACGTTTACTGGGTTCCCCTACCAATTTTATAATGCTATTTTCTCAACTTTTACACCTCTCTTTTCATAGATAAGTTCATTTTTCTTAAAACATATTCCAACGTTGTATATTTGGAAAAAGTTTGTGACGATTTCAAACACAATATACATGTTTTGGTGAGATTTTTGAAAATAAAGTCGTATAATAAAATTTTAATTTTTCTTTATAACTTATGAAGAGTATGTATAATGCTTTTTTGCTTATGATCCACGAATATCTGCAAACAAGACAATACAGAATCTTTTATATAAGTGAAAGCTAAGTTTGCTGGTAATGAATTCATGATTCTGGGTTTAAACGAAACTAGCAGCCTTGCTGATGCCGAATTAACATATATTGTAAGTAATTTTCCAAAAAAAAAAAGAAAAAGAAATTGTAAGCAATTTTTATACATGTATCAATCATCCATTGAAAAAAAAACATATAGAATCAATAATTCATAAGGTGGCTATTGTGGTAAAGCGACCTTGAAAGTCAAAATAGTGACTTCATATTCATCATTCATGACAAAGCAAAAACAATAGCAAGCATTTAATGAGAAACTATGTCAGCTGATAGCTGATGGCTTCACTCATCAAATTTTGGGACTAAAATTCCTAACAACGACCAATCTAGTGTATCTTCACTTGAGATTTATCTGAATTTAATTTTTAAAACATACAGAATCGATCGTTTTATCAACAATTATACGTATTGTCAACGAATCAGAGTAGTGTATTTTAAGCAAGTATGAGACATATTATACGTAGTATAAAGTAATCATACGATTAAACACAATATACTCAATCATATATAGATAGATAAAGCATCTATGTTATTTGTTATGAACATATACATATTGATTGATATATGTAAATCATTGAAATCATATGAGCATAGAGGTTTTAAGACCCCAACTATCATCACATGATCTAACTTCTAGTTAAGTTATGATCATCAGGAAACACAAACCCTAACTGTATGAGAAATCAATACTGTATAGTCTTGAAGCTTTTAGTTCAAAATTTAGATCAAAATTTAGAAAAATAACTCCAAGAACACAAGGGATGAAACACTTTAGACTTGATAATCATAATTTAGCTTATTCATAAAGAACTAGTACAGAAACAAAAAGCATAATTAAGTGTATAATATAAAGAAAGGATTGCATTAAACACATAAAAGAAAGCAAATACGAGACAATACATATTTAAAAAGATAGAAATTGTTATATATATGATCACATTCACACTGTTGCACCGGAGTAATTAGCCATCATAGACTGACCTTGTTGTGGCTGCTGTTGCTGTTGCTGTTGCGGTTGTTGCAGCAACGGTAAAGGCGTCTGTGTTTGCGATTGCGTTAGCGTTTGCGGTTTCGGCCTATTGACTCTCTTCCTCTTCTTCTCATAGCTAACACCACGAGCTTTGGCTTGGAAGTCTCTAACTTCACGAAGGTATAACCTCACGGTGCGTGAGCCAAACGGGTTAGCTTCTGGAGGACCACCGTTTTCCTCGTAAGCGGCTCGGAGACGGCCGATGAGAGCGTCAAGAGAGCCCCAAGCTTGACGAAGAGGACAAGGACAAGGAGCAGGAGGATTAGGGAGACCAAAGAAGGCACAGTTCTGGTGATGAACTTTAGTTTTCCCGAACTGATCGAGATAACGAAGGAACTTGAGGACGTGTGCGCCGCTGCACGACGGAAGAGAGAGTGGAGGACGGTTGTTCCGGAGGTATTGACAGAAAGTGTTCCAGTCACGGCGTTTCTGATTCTCGTACCGGCTTGAGGAAGGAGGTTTTAATTGAGTTGACGAATTAGGGTTTTTGTTTGATTGGTGAGAGATCAATTCCATGATTGAGTTAGGGTTTTGGTTTTAGATGGATTGAAGAGAGATTAGACTAGGGTTCTTATTTTGTAGATCATTAACAGAGAAGAAAGAGAGAGATAGATACTAAAAACGGAATAGATTCGACTTTTGCAGATCAAATCTAAAGAAGAGTAAAAATGGTGAGGCAAAGAGAGAATAAGCTGAAAAAAGGAGAGAGAAGTGAAGTTGCTGCTTATAGAAGATGAAAGATATATAAGTGGAAGAGATCAAAAGTAAGTGAGATTCTCTTTTTTTTTTTTCTTTTTCTTATTTTGTAGCGTTTCTACTTTGGGAGATGAAGGAGACACAATACACAAGAGTGTAGTAGTAGCTTCAAGAGCTTTAAGAGGTCATTTAAGGAGAGAGAGGACCAATAGAAAGACGAAGAAGGTGACTGAGTGTTACACAGCGTAGAAAAGGATGATTTCATATTTGAAGAGAGAGACAATGACCAATGGGTCAAGTGGGGAACTTGAAGTTGAACATTGACATGACATGAGGAGGAAGAGTCTGTGTTCTTTGCCTGCAATTTGCAGCTACATTTTTATTTATTATTAATTTATATTTCATTACTTTATGCCTTGCATTTATTTACTTTGTTTCGCATTATTCTTGTTTCCTTCCAATACTTTAATTTTTTACTTTGAAAACGACCTTATTATTATCAACGAATAAATCTTTTATTACTATATTTTCCGTAAATCATGGGTTATAAACTTAGAATACATTACTTTTTAAACAGTCGCTTCTTGTGATATAAAACGGTGGTAACCTCAGTATTGACAATATAAGAACACAAAGCACTTCAAATTTTATGGAAGCATGTGTTGTGTAATTAGGTAATCTCTATAGTGTCCATGAATTAAGTAAAATTCCATTCTCAGAGACTATGATGATAATTTCCTGATTCAGCTTCATCTCAATGGTTAAAGCTGCCAATTGTGCAGTGGTACTCGTAATCGTGTTAACTTTGTCATTCATTCCGCCTGTGTATTTATCACCAAACTATTTGGAGAAAACTTTTAAAATAAATTTATCTAGAAATATTCTACAAATGATGAAAATATCTATATAGTTAATCAAAATATTGTCATTTGAAGTGGGTAAATATTTCCTTCACCAACATTTTTAGCGAGGTTCCATTGTAAAAATTTTAGAAATTTAGAGGTTGAAGTATGAATCGAAATTTGTCGTCGATTTCATTGTTGATAGAAATAAATTTAAAAATTTTTGTCTCAATAATAACATATTAGAAAGATGTACAAAAGACTATTACGTTGGATGATTAATTACAAAGATTTATTTGTGTTTTCTTTCTTCTTTTTATAGTTGAAAAATTTTCTATTTACAGTAAGAGAATAAAAAGACATCAATTATGTAACACCCATCTCTATCACAAAAACAAAGACAGCTTGTTATTAACTTGAGTTGTCCAACTGTTTTGCCAAAAATCTCACCACCGAATAAAATCTTTGTATCCCTAAACACATTATTAAGTTATGTCTATAGAAAGAGACATAAACAACCGAATTTATCCAAAGAAAAAATAATCAATTATATAGAGACCATAACACTTTTTATTAAAAGACTTGCAGATTTAGATAACCAAAAAATTTACAAATAATAATTTTTATCAAAATAAAGATCATATACCAAATGATTGATTACACACGGGTTGAGTAAGTTAGGGAGATTAAGGTATATTATTTGAATGTATATAGTGTGATTTTATCAAATTAGACATACCAAATAATTTCTAAATTCGTAAGCATTTCAATATATATTTTTAGGAAAAGTGTTTAAAATCTATTATAAAAAGACCAAGAGAAAAAATCAGGCCTGTGGAGACGATATACATAACACATCATGCACACGTACACATAGGCTTAGCCATATATATTATAGAGCAAAAAACATGACATCATTTTAACAGAACAAAAAAAAATGCTGACTTTATGGGGAAACACTAAGCTAACAAATGAAGAGAGAATGAACCGTAGAAACCAAATCGAAAAAAACCTTTCACCGAAAACCCAAAAACCTAAATCGTCAACAGTAAAGAGCAAAAGCAACCAATCACTAGGACTTTCAAACCAAGCGATGGTCGCTCAATCTTCAATCCGTGAGCTAATTCAAGGCGAACCAGAGAGATACAACAAAATAAAAACCTAAACTGATAAGCAATGAAAACGGATATTCTAGAAAAATATGTAGAAGTGAGTTAATTGCAGATATTTTGATCTATGACTACTTAAAAAGAAGAAATTGAAGAGGATAATTTGGATAAATTCTCCTATTCAACTCTCTCCATATCTTGTCGATTGCACTCTGAAGAAAAAGTTTATTGGAAAAGTTTATAATAGTGCAAACTGATTTTTTCCAAAACATTAAGTCAAAATAGATTCAAAGATATATGAACATAACTCCACCTTGACTTGAATTATCTAGACAAATGTACTAAGTGCACTATTACAGTGGCATATATGCATCATTACATTATCAAATGTACCACACTTCTCATTTCTTTCTAATGTACTTTAGATGTTTCATTACCTTTTAATATTTTGATGATAATCATATGGTCTGATAGCAGTACCTATAACCCATATTTCTTCAATAAAGCTTGATTACATCATAATTTATCTGCCACATAGTGAAATCATTACTCCCCATGATCTTCATGTTCATTAGAGACAATTTATCACCACTTACAAACAAGTATCAAAAGAATCCCAAAACTTTGAGAAATATAAACAGAAACTAAATTAAACACACATATAAATATATGTGGTTGATTTAGCCACGTCTACAATAAAAAGAGACAAATTTTATTACTTTAGACGTAAAGTCTTAGAATGCAGCAGGTTTTGTATACATGAGCATTTATCGAGAAACTCTAATTTAACCTTAAAAACTACTTGGAACTAAAACCTCGTATACAAGTAGATTCAAGACATATTAACATGTATCAGTAATCTTTGTTTTTAACATGATCTCTTCTGCTTTCTTTTTATTAAAAATTTACAATTTTTGTTTACTAGTCTGTTATAAATGGAATACACGGTTCACAAATATTTTATATAATGACTAATTGGTAAAGTAAGAACAATCAAATAGCTCAATCTCAAGCACATGAAATTTACAAACAAGACTAATCTACTTATTTCACTTATCATCTCACAAGATTCTTTTTCTAATGTGCCAGTGAAGCACAGTCAAACATGATCTCAGTTCTAAAAAAGATGTTCTAGGTTTTTCAATATCATTCTAGATTTTTATTACACAAATTAAAAAACAATGGTCTTCAAGAAACAATACTAAAAGTCATTTTTACCCATAATATATATAGGAATGATTTGTTAGTAACTATATAAATAATTTTGAGTGTAGGTTAAAAAGAGGAATTTTGGTTAAATTTTACATTGGAATTCTAAAATGAGACTCTTTGTGTAACACATTTTTCTCTTATAATGACATTATCTGAGAAATGGAATGAGTATATATATATACACACACATACAACTAGAGCCTATGAGTGTTTTATAATTGTAAAATATACATATAAATTGAAACCTAATAATTGAAAATTGCTACACCTCATGAAAATGTTCTTTAATAATTTGTTTGAATAGACTTTACAAATAGTTTGAAACTACTTTGTACCTAACTATGTTAAATTCCTATTAACAAATTCGGTATAACTATAAATTAAATCCCAATTCATCCACTAATCATCCTACCAATTATTTTCACTTGATAAAAAGATATAGCTCGTTATAGATTGATGAAACATTCATAACTAAATGTTTGTATGCAATGAAATGCCTAAGATTTATGTTTTTTTGGTCAATATTGGGCCACATCTTGCCGGTCTATTAGCCAAGTTTCTGTATAATGCAGGCGGTAGAACTCGATCCTTCGACGTGCAAGTATGACTGCTTTTAGTAGACTTATCACCTGTAACTAGGGTAAAGACCATTTATCTCTAAGATTTATTATTGAATGATTATATTAAGACTAATGTTAAAAGTCATTTAAAATAAAAGATTCTAGAGACATATATTTAAACATCATAAACTAATTATCAACTTATCTACCAAACTCATTATAACTAAAAGACAACTTACTTTCTTTTCAAACAATCAAATAACAAAACAATCATGGAAACATGAAAGTAAACATAAGAGGTAGATATATAAGAGGTACACATCTTCAAGTTACCCATTTTCGACTTCTCAGACTCAACTCTTCTATGTAGTTAGATTTTTGTTAACTAAAGAAGTTACCCCTAGACTATCCCTTTTCCGGTTTAGATGAGCCAAAACAATGACCGATTAATTTGGTTTCTAGCAGGAGGATAATCAAACCTGCAAAATCTTGAAAGTTTCAGTTTCACCATCTTTCATTATACCACAAACTTTTTGTCCTATCCTATTCTAGTTAGTTCAAAATATCATTCGCTTTTTTTTTTTTTCTATGAAAGACATGTGATTGTCGATAAGAAAATAATAAAGGGTCCCAAAAAAAAAAAAAGAAGGGTTGGCTTTTACATGAGAGGTAGAGGCAAGGAATTCTCGTGAGAAACCACGCGTTTCGAATCCATCTCTGTCAGTGTAAAGCAAAATGCAACAGTTCTTATGATTTGACACCAACCCTCCCATTTATTGCTTTTTATTACCACTCCTATTATATTTTTGATTCCTGTTTCTGATATTTGTTTGTTTAAATAGATATTTCCAGGTAATATATGTACTCTCGTTGACTACTTTTTTTTATTTTTATATATACATTTAACTTCATAAAAATCTTATATAGATGATTACATTCGCGGATTTAGGAGGCACTAGTGTATATAAATTTTGGAAAACTTAGACAAATATATATAAAGGGAAGAACTAATAAGAAATTTTTTTTTTGTATGGGACACTGGCCCCACCTTCCTCCTCTTTAGATCCGCCAGTGGATGATTATATATATATCAATTAGGTTTACTTCAATGTGCGTTATCTTTGGGGAAATGTCTATTATCTTTCTGTGGGAAATTCTGAAAATATATTTATAGAAGTTTGCTTTGATGTCCAGTTTAGGTTTGATTTGAGATTAGCAGTAATTAAATAATGTGTTTGTCATTTTATTTTAATGATAGTTGGTAATTAGATAATATATGTTACTATTCGCATAGATTGAACAAATGTCACTAAAGACAAATGGTAAGAAGTTAGTGGTGCCTATTAGATAGAGATAGACATCACATTTGGTAAAATATTCCAATCAGACCGTAATAGAATTAGTTAGAACTTAGAACCACTGCTATTTTCGTCGGTAATAATCATTTAAATTTCTCAAAGTTTTTTTTATCATTACTCATGTAGAATAAGCACCGAGATATAGCTATTTATTAATTTTTTTTTTCAGATTTATAAAAGAGTGAATTGGTGAAATAACCATAGATAACTACATAATCACGAAAATAACAATAGCAAATGGATAATTCGAAATCTGTTTACTTTTTTACCCTTCTAAATTAATAATATAATTTTGTTTGTACGTATAATATTATAATTAGCAGTATGATGTTTTGTTTGTACGTATAACATGTTTGATATATCTTATATATTATTTGCAAAGTGATTTTTGCCAAAAAGCTTACGTGTCAACACCACGTTTAATTTTGACGTGGTTGATTACAAAGTTATCCTAACATTAAATTACTAAATTACCCTCATATTAAATTTTGTTTACTTTTAATATTTAAATAATAACTTAACTTTTTTGTTATATATATAATAACAATTAAAATTCGTAATTAATATTGAAATTTATATAAAAAAATTAAATTTCATAAATCCATATAATTATTGTTTTACTTAAATTTTATTTTATTTTATCTTTAATAAATCTTATTCCTATTTGAATATTATCATAATCTTTGATAAATCCTATTCCTATTTGAATATTATTTTTTCAATAATTTATTTCTTTTGGTAATATAGATAATTACAATTAAAATTTGTAATTAATATTAAAATTTATATATAAAACACTAAATTTATGAATTGCTGTAAAATACATTTTGGAAATTAAAAACTTACAAAAATAGTTATGATGTATTTTAAATCTCTATTATTATATATGTGAATTTGTATTACTTTATATATTATGCTGCTATTTGTTTTGGTTGGCAATATTACGCTATTTTTTTGTTATTACATATCATATATTTATACAAAAATAAATTCATGTTATATAAAATAAAAGTTTCAAAAAAAGTTTGTATACAAAATATCAACAACATATTACATAATACATTATTTCTAGAGATCCATTATTCCTATGTGTTTATTATTTTTTATAAAAATAATCTACAAAATAGTAAAATGTTTGTCTATATTTCTATCTTAAACTTATAAGCTTAAAAAACTGAAATCAATATAATTTTTTAAGATTTAAATTCACATGTTATTGAAAAATAAAAAACAAATGTAGAAATTTATGTAAATTGTCAACTGACTACACTAATAATATTTTTAATGTTTTGAAAAAAATTTCTATAATATTTTCATGTATAATATGATTTTACAAATGTGACGTTAATGAAAGAAAATATTATATTTTTTTAATAAAATTGATTATATTATATTTTATGTTTAGAAATTTTGTTTATGAAAATTTATTTGTCACATATCAATTTGATTTTATCTTTAGTGTTTTGTCTAATATCAATTATTAAAAAAAGATTACTAACTTATAAGATAAAAAAAATTAAAATATTTATGCGCGCAAGTATGTGCGGGAAAGTCATCCAGTATATATATATATATTAATAACAGAGAAAATAAGGATGAATAAGAGAGTAGGTTCCCATTATTTCTAACGATAAATATTAAGATAAACGTATAACAAAAATAATAATATGATAATAATATTATTAGTAATGTGATAAAAGGGTAAAATAACAATTGTCGTTAAACAGTAACCTACAATTTTTCTTTTTTATATTTACGATTTATCTATGGTCATTTCTTACTATTTCTCTTTATAAAATCATATCTATAACTCTAACTTTCTATATAGAATCCTAAACAAAACACTACTATCAGCTTAATAACGAAACTTTAACTTTAAAAGAACATCTTATTATTTTTTTTTTGTAAAAGGTCTAATTTAAAGAAAGATGTTATGGTTGTCACTGGATCTAGAATATCTCTGGCTATAGAGGATCTCGGGAGTTGACTGTTTGTACCGATCTGCTTGTCCTCTTCTTCTTACGCCAGAGACTAATTTTTTCTAGAGGAAGTCAATCTATGTAATTCAAGTCATCGTCTTTAAGTACGAATCCTGTTGTCGAAATGTCGTTTGGGAACTTCTTATGTGGTATCTAGATCTTGATACATTGGTTTTGGTTTTATCATTTAGATTGCTTCATATCATCCTCTCTGTTATGTAAGATTGGTTACATCATTTATCCTCTTTATGGTATATTGTTATTCTCTTATATTGTTTTCTTCCAAATATAGTATAAATCAGATTCAGATGAAAAAAAAAATATTTTGGTCAAATTGTATTTATTTTTATAGATTTTTTATGGAAATTCAATTCCGGATAGTAGTCTAATCTCACATTATAAAACTTTGAACTATAGATTGATTTTGTTATACTATAGATTGATTTTGTTAATCTAATTAATAAAAAGATACATTTGAAAACTAATATATTAAAGAAATTGTAAACTGTTTAAACCGTGAACCTTTTTTATAAAGTTAAAATAGAATATTTAAATCTTTTAGTACCACTCAAGATTCTATTTAAATCTTTTAGTACCACTCAGATATTATTTAATACCACCACCATCTTTTACCATCATTTTTTACTTTAAAACAATATGTTTCCGTGTTTTGTACCAATAAACATTCCCAAAATTACCAGACACACACACATGATATATAAAATGTGCAATAGGAAATATGATAAATAGAGGAAGAGTACAATATAACGGGGAACAGAGTTCCAGCATCTGGAAACTAAAGCCCTATTCTACTAAACCATTCATCTATAGGGTTAAGCTTTTAAGACCTCTAATTTCATTATATTTTTGGTTACTCCAAGACTATTTATATTCTTTAATCAATCGAAATTGTATTTCCTTTTTGTAGCAAAGTACTATCGTTCTATATTTGGACAACTCACTTCACATGTCCTTATGATTCCCTTCCTCCCTTCTTGTTTCTCTCTCAGGGTTCATTCGTTTTCATTATTCTTTAATTTTATATTTATTTATATGATTTTAGTGATTAAAATTTATACATATACAGTATTCTATACATACATACGTACGTATGTATCTCTATTAAATGAGAAACTATAATAATATTCAAATATATACTCGTTATTTTACTTTAAGAAGTTTTAAAGGTATATTTATACACATGCATGAATTATATTATTATTTTTAGAAAAAAAAAGAAGCAATGAACTACATGTGACATACATACAAATTAGATATATCACACGGAGGCATAGCTAAAGACGACCGATCCGCACAACATATAAATCTTCAAGGTAGCATAACAGTCAAAAAAGTCCTGTGTTTATTCAATCTCGTGCAACAATATATAGCACATATTTTGAAAGCATTTACATTTGCTTAGGTCATTTCCAATCTGAAAATGTTAATTTTTTTTCTCTCTTTTTAATGCAATTACAAAATTTGTATTTTAATAGTATGGTATTTTTTTTTTGCGACAATGTTACACTAAATAAACTACATTTAGTGTGATATGATAGTAACTGCAATATACAAAATAATTATCTATGTATTTTTTATCTACATGTTCCGTAAATTACTTGCGAGAATTTTCATGTGCTTGCCATTATTTTAGTTTTTATGAAAAAGAAGTAATCATATTAGTATCTCTACGATATGTTTTTAATTTTTTAATTTTTTTGATAAACCTTTGGTGATATGTTATAAAACAAATAAAACACAAATACTAAGGCTTCTTCTCAAAGATAGGTCAGTGAATTGTAATTTATAATTATTAATCAATAATCACATTCCATAAAAGAACAATTATAACCTAATATATTCATTCCATAGAATACAGTATGAGTTTGTAAAAAACTAGAAATTAATTGTTTCTTAAGTCAAATTTACTAATATTGAGAACAAAATTTGTATTTTAATACTATCATATTATAAAAAATATTCAAGTAAATGAATATTAACAATAGAATAATACCTCTAAGTTAGTTTTCTTGTGTATATATAGGTTAAAATAATCAAAATAAAGAATTCCCTTGGGATAATTTATGGACTATAGTTGAATAGTCTATGTTATGATATATGAACATAAAGTATAATGATTTGATATCTCACATAGTATACTTAACTCATTTATATAAAAGGTCCTAATTTGGTAAAACAGAGATGACTGATTATAATGCATACCACATTTTAGAATTAAAGGATGTTTAGTGATGCAGCTGTCAGCTCAATTATGACAACAATGTCTCTCATTTCCAGCTATTTTCAGATAAGACTTCAATTGAATTTATTGTCATCATAATAGTGAAAAAGATGAGAAAAATTGATAGTGTTTATTAATGTATTCTTTTTGTCTTTAAGTTTGCTAATGAAAATGACATATTTGTTGCCAATTATTAATGATAATTAACTCATTTTACATTTCTGAGGACTAGAATAGTGCAATTGCATATTAGTAAGTGTATTTTATAGTTTAATTATGCCTATTAATGTTTCTGAAGTTTTTTTTTTTGTCAATATTGGATCGATAAAGTCCAATCCATAGCCTAAAATTCACCCTTAAAATTTATTTTTTAAGCTATTATAATGAAGCAGGTAGGAATCGAACCTTGGTGCTAAATTATTAACTGGATCATCCTAACCACTAGAAGACTGAGAGCAACTCGGATGTTTTTGAAGTTTATGACAAAAATTCGATATATAGGTACTCAAAAAATAGGATTTTAATTGTATATGGGCTTGGTCCATTTAGCCCAAAAAGTCGTTAACAAATTTTGGCTAACATTCAACTTAACTAACTTTTTATTTAACTAAATTGGTGGCGGGAAAAGAATATCGAAAAAGGGAATAAGCGTTAACCATAACCGGTTTAATCCGGTTCAATGTATTTTCTAAATTTCCGGGTCTTATCTCTTTTTGACGAAGATGATAAAGATAAACCATCATCGTCTTCACACTTCCTCTTCACCACTCACCACCACCATGATTTCTCTCGCTGCAACACCTCCCAATTCCTTAATCTTCACACAATCCAAAATCCATGGATTACCAATTACCCGATCCATTAACCCGAAGTCCTTCACCATCAACGCCGCTTTAATCCCCTCTTCAAATCGCCAAGCTCCTGCTAAGCAACAGCTTTATCAACCATTTCGTCCTCCTCCATCTCCAATTCCTTCGAAATTCCGATCTCTCGACGCCGCCGGTAAAATCGAAGTCCTCGCTGATCGTATGGGTCTTTGGTTCGAATACGCCCCACTGATTTCCTCTCTTTACACTGAAGGATTCACTCCTCCCACAATCGAAGAACTCACAGGACTTTCCGGCGTCGAACAGAATCGATTAATCGTCGGTGCTCAAGTTCGTGACTCTTTGGTTCAATCCGGAGCTAAACCGGAACTAATCGCTGCGTTTGACACTGGAGGAGCAGAGCTTCTCTATGAGATTCGTCTTCTTAGTAATTTTCAACGTGTAGCTGCTGCTGAATACATTGTTGATAAGGATTTCGATACGAAAGGAGCCCAGGATCTTGCAAGAGCTATAAAAGATTATCCTCATCGTCGTGGTGATGTTGGATGGGAAGATTTTGATTACAATTTACCTGGAGATTGTTTATCTTTCATGCTTTATAGGAAAAGCAGAGAGCATAGAAGTCCATCTGAGCTTCGAACCACATTGCTTGAACAAGCTCTTGAAGTGGCAATAACAGAGAAAGCTAAAAAAGCAGTGGCTCGAGAGTTACATGGAGATAGCAATGGCGAGAGAGCTAAAGAAGAAGAAATCAAAATCATTCGTGTTCCTGTTGTGAGATTGAGATTTGGAGAAGTAGCAGGAGCTAGTTCTGTAGTTGTTATACCTGTTTGTAAAGCAGAGGAAGGAGAGAAGAAGATACTTGAAGCACCAATGGAGTTTGAAAGTGGAGGAGAGTTTGGTGTAGTGGAAGCTGAGAAAGAATGGAGTAGATGGGTGGTTTTACCAGGTTGGGATCCAGTTTTAGCTGTTAGGAAAGGAGGAGTGGCGGTTTCGTTTAGAGATGATCGGAACGTTTTGCCGTGGAATGGGAAACAAGAGGCTATAATGGTGGTGATTGATAGGGAGAAGAAGAAGGTTGAAGCTGAAGATGGGTATTATTATTTGGTTGTTTTAGATGAAGGTGGGATGAAGTTGGACCGAGGTTCGGTGTTGAAGGAGAGAGGAGTTGAAGAGAGTTTAGGTATGGTTGTTTTGGTGGTGAGGCCGCCGCGAGATGATGATGAAGATTGGCAGATCAATGATCAAGATTGGGATTAGAATGTCAAAGTTAGAGGATAGTTTTAGTAAGTTTTCATGAACAAGATACTAATAATATGCTTTTGGTTTTGGCATATAATCTGCAATTTTTTGTTTCAATGTTTCTTGAGTTCAATTTTCATTTGAAAGCTTCCTTTAAATATGAACCTGCATAAAGATTGCTCAGTATAGTTTTTGAATTTAAGCTACAAATTTTGTACAAGTTAGAAACAATATATAAAGAGTCGGTGATGAGGACAACATGTGGAACTAGAAACTCAGTTCTGGAACTGTACGTACCTAGTTTTATGTTCAAGATTGTTGTCTTATTTGGGCCTTTTAGTCTTTCGTTTGTGGTTTACAACATCTCCAACCGTGTTTTTTAATGGGTTTCTCATTAATCTTCTCATGACTTGTTAGATTTTAAATTTCAGATTTATTCAGATTGTTACTAAACAAAGTTGTGTTATTATTTTTATTATATTATATCCAAAAATCTACATATATAAGCCATACGAAATTCTACTCTATTATTTTTGAATATTCTTTTTGAATATTCTAATTTTGAAACCTATTTCACTTCTATATAAAGTTTCGATTATTATCATTTTTCGGAATGACCATTCTCTTTTATGGTTCTCCCCATATTCATAATCTTCCATCATGATTTCTAGGTAAATTTTGTTTATATTCTTTTCTAGATTTCTTATTCTTTTGTTATAATCAATTATACTATTCTTATACTTTCATATCATTTATTTTATAGACGTATTTTATGCTCCAAGACCCCAAAGAAACACAAAGTTAATAAAATTTTTAAGAATTCAATACATATCATTGTTTTGTATACGAGTTATATATAATCATTTAACATAAAAAACAAAACGGTTTGCTCTAACATACAACTATTCTTTTTTTTGGTCAGATTGATGTCTACTAATCATAGGAACACTCCAAGACCATTCAGATTTATGTACAAAGTTTATTTGATGAGAGACATGAATCCAATATTAGAACTATTGTATGGTACAACACTTCACATCTTGCGAATGAGAAGAAGATTTGTTGAAGTTAGAATTCTTTCTGGTGATAGAGTCGGTGATATTATATTCTTAGATCAAACCGAACTATGAAATTCTTGCGTATGTTTGTGGTGATTTCCTAAAACGCATGTCTGTGGTTATCTTACATGTAATTTTTTTATTTGCATAAAATAATAATGCTATGTTTCTACCTTGGGCAATTTTTTAATTCTCATCCTATCGTTCTAAATCATCTATGCTTATGAATTATTTATTCTATACAAGAAACCTAGAACCAGAAAAAAATATATGTGGTAAATTATTTTACATTGATTTGTCATTATAAATTATAAATCATGTATAATAGTAACCTTTTATAACATCTTTTTGTTTATTATTTTTTGGTCCCAACCTTTTAAAGTATACATTAAGATGATTAATGAAGAATATAAACATTACCCAAGATGCAGTAATAATTTTTTAGTTTACAAATTTCAAATATAATAAAATTTTGTAGTATAGTGTTTTTGATAAAAATTTGATAATTTCAGAATATTAACAATCAACCATTTTTAAATTTTAAAACCGATATCACTCTTTTAAGTATGTACTCTCGAAATTCAAATTATTTTACTATATTCCTTTTTGGTAACAATTTCATCTTATTGTTAAACCTTGAAAAAAAACAATAATGCAAAAATTTACGACTATATCAATAAAATTAACAACAAATTTGCAGACTAATTTTATCAACAATTACAACCTTATAAATTTTTGATAACAATATGATAACAAACTTTTTTTTAGATATCAATTATATAACAAACTAAATTTGAAAACCTATTTTGGATAATTATATGTTAGCTCACTTAATTAGGTATTCGAGTATATCAATATTGATAACAATATATTCGGAAAATTTTAAATTTAAATCCATAAACGATATAATATTCCTATGGTATAATATATGATATTATGTTTTATAATGTATTCTGACTATTTTAAAAACCATATTCACGCTAGCTTATTTTTACATTTAAATCTCTCCCCCACCTCTATATAAAGTTAACCTAACATAAAGCTATAACCATCAAAAATCGATTGAATAAAAAACAAAAACTTCTTTATTCATTCTTGAAAAAATGGCTCTTCATTCTCTTTCACTGCTTAAACCAATCATCAAACAATGGAAAATCAAAGTTAAAATCATTCGACTTTGGAAACTCTACACAAAAGAGTATGGACAAACCATTGAGATGGTTTTGCTCGATGAAAAAGTAAGTATTTTTTTTCTCAATCTTGCATAAAAATTTATATATTTTTTTCGTGTTTTTAACATAAAATTTCTTTGTTATTTTCAGGGGTTGAAAATTCATGCAACTATAAAGAAAGATCTGATTGGAAAATTTGGTCTTTTTGAAAGAAGGAGATTCGAAAATAATTTCTAATTTTCAAGTTTCCGAAGCAACTGGTTCTTGGAAAACTACTTCTCATAAGTTCAAAATCTCATTTCTCTATACGACTTTAGTAAGGGAAACTAATCCTTTATCAAGTAATTTATTTGGTTTCGAATTCGTAGATTTCAATAAATTACTTGCAGGCGATCTTGACCAAAATTGTCTTATTTGTGAGTTTTCTATATATATAGTAGTATTCAATTTTTTATAATGACTATTACTTGCATCATCATCGAATTTGATTACTATATATTTTATAAATTTTGTTATATTCTTTATTTTTATTTCCAACTATAAATATATTTTTATAGATGTCATTGAACAATTGTTTAATCCTCATCCTATCATTGTAACTCAGTCTAATGGAAAAGAAACCAAACGAATTCATTTACAACTTCATAATGCTGAGTAAGTTTTTCAAACCTATTTTAATCAATGATTTTATTTGAAAATATATATGTTGTTACTAAAATCTATTATATACAGTGATGCTCAAATTGATTGTGTACTTTGGGGAAAATATGCTGAAATTCTACATGAAAAGATCTCAGCAGGGTATACCAATCAAACAATTGTTGTTATGCAATTTGCTAAGATTAAAGCATTTAGAGGTAAACTATTTTGTCAATTCCATTGAAAATCGATTCTCTGCAAATATGGAATTTATCAATGTTATTCTAATTTCTAAATTTTTAATACTGCAGATGAAATATCAGTCTCTAATCGTTTGAATGTACTCGATTTTGGGTTGATAATGACACAATACCTGAAGTATTGGCATTACAAACTAAATAATATTCTGAACCTTAAAACATAGAAATGACAATGGTTGTTGTAATCTTATTTTTATTATACTCACTTTTTTTGTATATATTTTTATCATAATATCATTATATGTATGCTATTATTGTTTTTATATGTATCTGAATATTTTATTTAATGTTGTTAATTGATGATTATTGTTTTAACCCAGTTTTAGTTTCCCTAATGATAATTTGCAATTGGTTTTACCTTCACTCGACTTATCTGAAGATTCTCAATCAAATATTCCTGGAGAAGTTTTTGGGCGTTATCCTAAAAAAACACTCTACAAACTTGCCAATACCTCAAATGTAAATTAAATTTATTTTTTTGAGAAGTTTCTCTATACACGCTAATAATTATACATTCATATATCTTAATGTAGATTGGATCATATGTCCTTATGGTGTATATTCATGATATTGATTACGATTATGGTTGGTGCTATTTGAGTTGTAAAGTTTGCAACAAGAAAGTATTTCCTATTGATTGCTATGAAGGAAATAATGATGATACAGTTCAGATTTTGCAAAATCGAGTATGATGTTGTAACAATTGTAATTCAAATGTTACTGAAGTAGTTTCCAAGTAAGTTAATTTTTTTTGCCTTCTAAACATCTTTTCTATATATCATTTTTTTCTTCTCTCCTATTTGATTTTCATGTATACTTAATATTATATAGGTATTACATTTTTGTGAAAATTAAAGATGATACTGACGAATCAAGATTCTTAATGTTTGATTGCACAACAAATTGTTAATTGTTCTGCATCTGAGTTAGCTGAATCTGTTGGAGAGGTAAATAAATTATTTTTGCAACTTAAAATTGTTTATAAATATGTCAATTATTTTTTAGATGGTCAATACAAACATACATTATATATATTTGGTTGTAGATTGAGAACCCTGAAAAGTTTCCAATGGCCATAACTTGATTGGAAAATTTTTCGTATTTGTTGTTGCTCTTGAAAAGAAGCATCTTTCAAAGAGTCATGATCATACCTATAAGGTAAATCAGTTGGTGAACAAGGTTGAGCTACTTAAGGAATTCAATGAGACAGAATCCTCTTCCGTAAGTTTATTTATATTGTTGTACATAAACGAATTAGAAATATGCTATCATTTTTAAACATAGATAATAACATGCCATCTTTTTTGTTACTAGGTACTTCTTTGATAGTGAAGAAATAATTGATGATTCAATTAAAGAAGGCTTTGAGACACACATTCAACAAGGAAATCTCTAGAAAGTACAAAACTTAAAGATGAGTCTAATGATATGTCCAGCACAACAAAGAGCTTGAGGTGCAAAAAGATTAAAATTGAGAAGCTTTGATCTTGAAATTTTTGAGTTATTTTAAATTTACGTAATTCATTATGTTTGATACAATTTCTTTATTTATTATATAATAAAAGTTTCTTTTGATTTTTCAGTTTTGCAAATCTTACTTAATTATTTGTTTATTTAGTATAAATATGTTTTTTATTTGAATTTATTTTAGATTATCTCTTATTTGTAGCTTTGTATAACAAACTTGCTGATTACTTGCAATCTTAGTTTTCTTAAATATACAATTCTCTATGATTGAATATATTACTCGAAAATTTCAAATGTGAAGTTATCTTAACCCAAATGAGTCTACAATTTGTTTTGAGTTGATGTTAGTAAATGCTAAGACCAAACCTTCATGTTATGATAACAATTTGAAAAAGAAGCATTACAACAAGGACAAACACAATTACGGAGAAAATGAAGACATTGAAACTTCAATGGTGTGTAATATTTGTTTATGGAGTAATGAAGTTCATCGTTTACTGAATAGAAGCTACTTATTCAATAATCTATTTCCAATTCTTTTTTTCTAATATTTTTTTTCCTTTTTTCTGTTATTATTCTGATTAAGTTTCTTATTTTTTGTTACACCTTTTGTATTCTAAAGTTTAGTTAAATTAATTTGTTTCATTTATTCAGTATGCTATCATTTTGTTATTTATCTCAAAAACAGTGATTATAACTTTGACATAATTATTTCACAAAGATTATAAAAATATAGCATATTAACTTTGTAGTGTAAAAAGATTACCAAAAACATTGACCATTTTTCAAATTATATTGGCTTAATCATATATAAAAGAATTTATGTATTATATAATTTGAAATCCTTTTCTTTATTGTCAACAAATATTCGAAATCTTTTAATATGTGTATGTATTTTTGGTTTCAATTCAAGTTTGTAGTTTTGTAAATTATAGCATATTCACTTGGTTTGTTAATTGGTTGTATCTCATGAAAGTTTTTAGGTTTTGCAAACAAGTTAACACATAATGATAACACAAGTTAGATGAAAAACCATTAATATGATACAAAAATTTAACTTAATAAGCATAGAAATTATCATTCTTGAGTCATTACACCAAAAAAAACTTTCTTAAGTTATAACATCTGAATTCAAAATACGAAATTACATACCAACTTAATATAAGGTAATATAAAACGGAATTGATAATCCCACAAACATATTTCACATGCTTCGGAAATTGGCTCATCAATGCCATTATCAACAACATCAAAGCCTTCAAAGAACTCAACAACCAAAGCAAATTCTCCATTGCATGCAAATACGCCTCTATCATAAGATTGTGAAAGAAGGCTCAATTAGTTTGCTCAATGAACTAAGTCCTGCCTCACCAAAGCACACAATTTGTCGTAGATGAGCTAGATATTGCAATGTTGTTGCCACCGTTGACCTTAATAGCTTTCTTAGAGCATTGTACCCTTCTCTTTTTGTGTTTTCTCCAATACATACCATCGTTAGTCCATAAACAAGATGTGCCTCCGGAATTCCAAAGTTGCTAGCTTTAAGTAACTTATTCAAACCATCTTCTTGAAGATCATTAACAAAGTAGTTTCTAACTCCAGTTCGGTATATAGCTTCAATATTTTCTATTCCACATAGCCTATCGTAGAACATATTGAAAATGTTTTTGTTAATTCCCATTGGATAGAAAGGCATGTTACCTAAAGCAAACTTCCTTTGCACTTCGTCTCTTTCACACATCTCTTTGAATTTTTTTAGCAACAAGCTTCACATTTGTGATCGCATGAATCCCATCAGGTGCACATTTAGCACGTATCTCGGTTAGAATCTCATCGGGTAACATTAGCAAATTTGTAGTGGAATTTGATTTTCTCTGCAAAAAAAAATCAAATAAATATAGTAATAATATTGATTATATATACTATGTTTATTAATAACAAGGTTTAAGATTATGAGAGAAAAAACCCCAAAGAACATATTATATTTGAGTCTTCGATAAATCCATTGTTGTTTGTAAACAACAAAAGCAACAACTATAATTCAATTTAGTTTTGGGAATCAACAAAATTATTAGTTTTTAGTTTCTAAAACCTAACTTTAAACATTACTTGATCTTCTAACTATATCAATTTCGATTTTATAATGAATGTTTTTTAAAATTAGCCATCTATACAATACTTGATTATTAAAGACAAGAGTTTACAAATTACGGTACCTTATTAGAAGATGAACTTGAACTTCCATCTCCTTTCATCTACGAAAAGATAATATGTTTTATTAGAATTTATATGAATATATACATGCAAATAAACCGAGTTTGAAGATCAAAATTGGAGAGATTTATCGTTACCTTTTTGGTTTAGACGAATTCTGCAACTTCTCTTTTTGTTTTTTTTTTACTGTGAAACTATATGAAAACTACTTAACAATGGCGGTTTTAAAGAGATTTGGAAGAATATATCGATATGTGTAATGAGATGACGGTTAAGAAGAATATCTTTTGTACAAATATTGGTTAATCTGAAAGATTTTCTAACTTATAATCATTATATCACTTACCAATAAAGTAAAGTAGCTATTTAATAATTTAAATTTAAATCATATTTTTGATCGAAAAATTTAAATCATATTTTATTATACATATTCTTTTTATTTCATTTTTTATGATTATCAAATTTTTTTAGCTTAATCATACAAACTGAACACACAATCGGATTAATTATTTATTCCCTCCATTTCATAATAAGTGTCGTTTTAGGATTGTTTTTCGTTTCAAAATAAGTGTCGCTTTAAATTTATGATGTAACTTTACCATAAATTGTCTAGTTTAACCTCATCATTAACCAATAAAAAAAAAGAATGTCAAGAGTCAACTAGTTTTTAAAGGTATAATAGAACTTTAATATGTTTCCTTAATTTCTATCAAAAATATTAGAATGACACTTATTATGAAATGGAGGGAGTATTATTTTGCAAACAATAATTCAAACTCCTTTTTTTTTGGTCAGTAATTTGAAATCCTTTGAAATAAATTACAACATTATATTCTAGATAATTTAATTTGATTATATGATTATATTGTAGATTTAGTATTTTAAATGAGCATTAATTTTAGAATATTCTCTTTATAATAACAAACTTAAACAAATCTATCCACATAAATAATTTTTTTTTTTAAAAAAAATTTATTGTTTTAAATTACAACTAAACATTCTAATTCATTGTAAATGTAGACAATTTGATATATTAGCTATATAAGTTTTAAAAGCTATCAAATAGGAAATATATGTGGTTTGATTTCGATTAATTTGTAATTATTATGCAAATCTAATTATTATCGGTCTTTTACTTATGTTATATATTCATATATTTTTAGTTATATTTTACAGAGAAACTATATTCATTTCTTATAAAAAAAGAGAGAAGTTACAAATTGACTTGCTGGAAAAAATTGTTCTTGGAATAAAAAAGCATGAAGAAAAAAAAGTCTATATGCTATGATATAGATACACAAGAGTTAAAAAGCTAAAACTGCTTTAGAGGGGTGTAAATTAAACTACAGTTAGCGAGAGGAGGATGGCGACGATGGCGACGATGGCGACGATGGAGGCGGGATCCGCCATTGAAGAAGGCGAAGGAGACGACGGTGAGGAAAGCGATGACGACGGTGAGATCTCACGAGGGAGGGAGAAAACTACGACCGCGACGAAGGAGAAGAAGGCGATGACAGCGAGGGCACGAACGCTATCGACGGCGATCTTGATGGGGTTTCTCTCTCTCCAGACAGCGACATCAGGTATCTGGTACGGCGACGGCTCATCTGGTGAAGGAGACAGGCGAATCGCGGCAACAACATCGGCGAGATCCGGCGAAGTTCCTACGAGCAGAGAGAACACACGGATGGAGAGGAAGCAAGGCGACTCAAATCAAGATGAAGACAATTCTGGGGAAGATCTCCTCGGAAGAGGGAGAGAAGGATCTCAAAGGTTCACTGTCGATCTTGAAGGCGAAGGTGACGGAGAGGATTCTGGATATGGTGAGGGTGATGCTACCAATGGTGGTTTACCGGTTTCCGGTGACGGAGATGTTAAAGGGCTTGAAGTTCTAGGAGCTTTTAAGATGTTTTTTAGGTTTCTAGTGACGAGGATAACGAGGATGATGGACTTCAACCAACTTCTTCACGCGATCTGGCATTCGGGACAGTCTCGATTGAAACCAGAGGTTACTCCTATCCTTATTACTAACGATCTACTCATAAATCCGATATTAAGGGATTGGTACTTGATTTGCTCTAGATCTAGGGTTTGGTCAATGTACTTCGATAGATTAGGACTTGGCTCAAGTCAGCTATGGATGGATTGGAAAATCCATCCATTTCTCGCTTGTCCTAATAGATTAGTGATTCTTATCCGCAAGGGTTGTCTACAGAATCCAAATCAGTGGAATCCTGGCTTTACGCCCAGTTGGTTAACGATTTATATTGAGGTTGGAATTGAATGGCTTTGGGTTACCTTTGTGTGTTTCCTTTCTGTCTTGAGGAGCCTCGTATTGAGTACCTTATTACTCACTGATCGGTTTCTTAAGATGTTAAGGTTGGGACCATGTGCAATCCCCTTAAGGGTGTTCTGCTCCTGCCTATGGGTACTGCATGTGCTATTGTTAGCTCAATTCATGTCCGCTCAGGTTTTATGGTCCTATTTTCTAAGGTATGTCTTATGGAGGGGGTTACCATGTAAGGGGTTGGGTAGTTCTTATACTGCAACTCCATACAGAAAAGGAGATGAATCAAAGGTAAGCCTGACATTACGAGGTTCTCCCTTGATTCTAGACACTTTTGAGGTCTCATCCTCCTTCTTGATGTCTCTTGCTCTATGGATTAGGATAAATGGAGATAATTTAAAATACCAGATACCTCACGGGTGTCCATTTCATTATTTACATAAGTACTGGTTCTCACAAAAATTGCATCAATTTCGATCCCAGTTAACAGGAATGTTACAGGTTAAAGTCATTGTGGCCAGGATATACTATGAATACCGATGCAGTATTGGCAAGGTCTCAAAGTATCATCCGTTCGATCTATTAAATTGCTGGATGATGAATCATTTAAGGTTTTTGCTTATGTACGTCACCGACGTAACTATGATATTTGGCCTGACATTACAAGGCCATACTGTCATGAATCATTACGGACCAACGGAGACGAGGACTTACGAGTCTCTTCTATGCCCATCCAACATATATCGAGATTCAAGAAGGGATTATTTATCAACTATGTTTCTAAGGTTTAACCACTTTCTGCCACCGTTGATGGTGCTACAGAAAAATGTGGTTAGAAGGAGGTACTGTTCTGCAAATCAGAGCAAATTAATGGAGTTTTACCAAACGTTTTCAAAATCAGGTCTTCATCATAGCCTTTTGACATTGTTGAGAGCTATGATTGACTTTGTGTATTCGTTTGGTTTTGGTGAATTATTACCAATCAATTCTGTTGATACATTATGGGTCCCATGTACCACTAATGATATAGAATTTGAATTCCAATTTGAATTCTTGAATTATGTATATTGTATTCCGACTTTAGTAGTTTTGGAATCAACTACAGGGCCGAACAAAATTCAAAATGTTGAACAAAAAGGAAAACAAAAGGTAAATGGAATTAATCACAAAGAGCAGGGAAATGGCTCTATGTCAAATTATGTTACCAAATGTTAAAAACATTATGTTGGAATTGCCAAGGTATTGGCAACAGAATTTCAATAGGTTTTCTTAGAGATATTTGGAAAAAACATAAGCCGGACTTTTTGTTTTTATCTGAAACTAAGAATAACATGTTATTTATGGAAAAACTTCAATCACATTTCGGATATAATATGTTGATCACTGTTGAACCGAATGGTTTAAGTGGAGGGTTAGCTTTATTTTATAAGGACTCCTCCAATGTTGTTCTAATACATAAGGACAAACGAATGATTGATGTATCCTGTGAAGTTAACGGGGAAACCATCTATATAACTTTTATATATGGTGAACCTAATCAAAATCTTCGAGATCAAGTATGGGAGAGGTTGACCAGAATCGGTATAGCTAGAGATTCCCCGTGGTTAATTATGGGGGATTTCAACGAACTGACTGGAAATCATGAAAAACAAGGGGGCACGCAAAGGAGACCCAGTTCCTTTTTATCATTTAACCAAATGATTCAAAATTGTGGTCTTATCGAATTTCCTAAATTAGGTAATTCATGGTCCTGGCGAGGTGTTAGAAATAATGGGGTTGTTAGGTGTGTTCTCGATAAAGCTTTTGCTAATGACATATGGCATGATTTATTCCCGGTATCGGAAATAGAATATTTAGACATGATTGGTTCTGATCATCGACCGATTGTGGGAAGGTTTAATAATAACCGTCAAAAACGACGCCATCATTTCATCTTTGATAAAAGATGGATAGGCAAAACGGGTTTTCAGGAAACAATTAAGGAAGGATGGCATGGTATCTCTGGTCAACGTCGAATTACGTTTACAGGGAGAATACGCAATTGTAGGAAGGTGTTATCTTCCTGGCGTAGTAAATATATCCCCTCCGGCAGAGTCATGATTAATGACTGTCAAAGGAGAGTAGAGGATATACAAAATTCTAATTCTTACTCTCCGGCGGAGTTAGCAAATGCTAAGTTGGAATTGAAAAAGGCTTATACCGATGAGGAACTTTACTGGAAACAGAAAAGCCAAAATAGGTGGCTAAGAGAGGGCGATGAAAATACAAAGTTTTTTCACGCCCAAACAAAACAAAGGCGTGCGAAGAATAGAATCATTGGTTTATTTAATCAATCAGGTGATTGGGTAAATAAAGAAACAGATATGGTAGCCGAAGCTACTCATTATTTCGCGACTCTTTTCTCAACTACCGGTCTAGAGTGGGATCAAAGTCTAATATCAGACATTCGTCCAGCAATCACTGCAGACGATAACATTATGTTACTAAGTAAGGTCACTGAGGTAGAAGTTAAGAAGGCATTATTCATGATGGATCCTGGGAAGACACCAGGTCCTGATGGTATGACTGCCTTATTCTTTCAACAATCATGGGAAGTAGTCAAAGTGGATCTGATAAATCTAGTCAATCACTTTATTTCTACTGGCTCCTTCGAAAAAGGTTTAAATGATACAAATATATGTTTAATTCCAAAGTCATCGAGGCCAACAAAATTGGTTGAATTTAGGCCAATAAGTCTCTGCAACGTGGGTTATAAAATCATTTCAAAGATTTTCTGCCTTCGACTTAGGAAATTAATGCCAAAATTGGTTTCGGAAACCCAATCTGCCTTTGTAGCGGGGCGATTGATTTTTGATAATATTCTAATTGCACAAGAAATGTTCCATGCTCTCCGCACCAATAATGCAGTGAAAGGGAAGTATATGGCCATCAAGACGGACATGAGCAAAGCTTATGATCGAGTCGAGTGGAATTTGATTGAAAATTTATTGCTCAAGCTTGGTTTCAGCAATAGATGGATAACTTGTATTATGCACTGCATAACTACTGTGAGCTATGCTATAATGTTGAATGGAGAACCGAAAGGGAAAATAATTCCAACAAGAGGTCTGCGTCAAGGGGATCCACTATCGCCTTACCTTTTTATTCTATGTACGGAGGTGCTCATATCCAAGTTGAGAAATGCAGAAAATCTCAATCTTATCTCGGGCATTCCCATTTCTCGTGCGAGCCCGAGAATATCACATCTATTATTTGCTGATGATAGCCTTTTCTTCTGTAAAGCTAATACAGATGAAGCGGAACAAATTATTAAGATCCTCAAGGACTATGAAAGAATATCTGGGCAACAGATTAATCTTGATAAATCTTCGATACAATTTGGGAAATCAATTCCTCATACCAACAAGGTATTGATCCAAAATATATTGGGAATCCACCAACTTGGAGGCATGGGTTCTTATCTAGGTTTGCCAGAGAATATTACTGGCGCAAAGATAAAACTTTTCGCTTTCGTACGGGAAAAGCTAGAAGAAAGGATTTCGAGTTGGACTTCAAGATTTCTATCCAAAGGAGGAAAGGAAGTTTTGATAAAATCAGTCCTAACGGCATTACCAACTTATGTCATGTCATGCTATCGTCTTCCTAAGACTATAATATCAAAATTAAATTCAG
>OVAX01000483.1:0-61765 GCA_900406405.1 Lepidium africanum
ATCCTTGAGACCTGCTTGTCCTGCTGATTTACTCTTGCTCTTTAGTGCTTTGTATCGTTTTATTTATGTTCTCCTTATTGCTATCTGATTCCGGTTCTGTATTTCTTATTTCTATTTGCTTTGGTTGTTTGTTAGTTTATTTGCTCAATAGGTTGATAGTATAATCAATATCTGAATTGGCTTGAATTAGATAAGTTGAATCGCATCCTAATTGCTAGTTGCTCTCCCATTGGATTGACCATTTCTGTATTGCAACGATGATAATGCAGTAGGATATTTGAGATAGTTAAATCATTGCATCAGGTTTACAGAAGCAATTAGCATGTCATCGACATATAAAAGTCGATAGATTATGTTGTTTAGTGATTCTCCTTTATAATAAACACAAGGATCAAATTGACTCTTCTTGAAACCTTGGCTTAATATAAAAGTATCAAACTTATGATTCCACTCTCTAGGCGATTGCTTTAGGCCATATAGGGATTTCTTAGTAGACAAACTTTCTGTTCTTGTCCCTTCACCACATAACCTTCCGGCTGACTCATATATATTTCTTCTTGTAATCTGCCATGTAAAAAGGCTGTTTTAATGTCTAGTTGCTCAAGCTCCATGTCAAAATTGACTACAATTGACAGTAGTAGTCTGATAGATGTATGCTTAACAACAGGTGCAAACACCTCATTATAGTCAATACCCTCTGTTTGATTATACCCTTTAGCTACCAATCTAGCCTTATGTCTAGGTTTCTCAACTCCTGGTATTCCGGGTTTTAACTTGTAAATCCACTTACACCCAATAACCTTCTGTGTTTTAGGTTTATCAACTAATACCCATGTGTTATTCCTGATTAATGAATCCATTTCATCATCTGATGCCAAAGTCCACTTCTTCTTATCTTTACTTTTCTGCGCTTCCATAAATGTCTTTGGTTCTTCTACACTTATTTCTTCTGTACACGATAGAGCATATGCAACAAAATCTGTGTCTTCATACTTTAATGGTGGTTTTATTTCCCTTCTCTTTCTATCCCTAGCAAGAAGGTAGTCCTCTAATTCAGAACTATGACTTGAATCAGTATCCATGTCTGAAGGATCTTTATCCATTGAACCATTTCCTGAATCACCTTCCACTTCTGATTCACTTTGTTCAATTCCTTCACCATCATTCTCTGGTACAGTTCCTAAACGTTCTCCACCTGAATCTGATACAACTTCTTCTCTTGTGCTTGTTGCTGATTTTCCCAACACTTCTTATATCTTTGTTTTGAAAGTTACATGCTTCTTTGATTTCTTTTCAGAATCCTGAATCTTCACTTGATCAGTTTGAGTTTCTGCACAAAGATCTTTGTATAGTTTCTCTTCATTGAAGATTACATCCCGACTTATAACAAGCTTCTTTTCTTCAATTAACCATATACGATATCCTTTAGCGTCTAAACCATAACCCAAGAAAACTCCTCTTGTTGTTCTTTGATTAATCTTGTCCTAAACTTTACGAACATAAGTTGTACAACCAAAGACCCTTAAATGATTGTAAACAGGTTTGAAATCTATCCACAACTCTTCTGGTATTCTAAAATCAATCGATGTTGAAGGTGATCGATTAATCAAATAGACCGCTGTATTAGCTGCTTCTGCCCAAAAAATTTTACTTAACCCTGAATCCGAAAGCATACTTCTCACTTTTTCCATAATGGTTCAATTCATTTTCTCAGATACTCCATTCTGCTGTGGCGTATAAGCACATGTCTTGTGCCTCTTGATTCTTGAAGTTTTACACAAGTTATCAAACTGTGTATTACAATATTCCAAACCATTGTCTGTCCTCAAACATTTAACCTTCCTCCCTGTTTGGTTTTCAACTAGAGTCTTCCAATCTGAAAATGCCTGAAAGGCTTCACTTTTCCTTCTTAGAAAACTAATCCAAACTTTCTTTGAATAGTCATCTATGAATGTGATGAAGTATTGAGCACCAAAAATACTTGCAGCTATGTTTTGGGAACCCCATAGGTCTGAATGTATGTAGTCTAAGATTCCTTTTGATGTAAATTTTGATCTCTCAAAACTTTGTCTTTAACTTTTACCCATTGCACATGCATCACAGAAGCTTAAATCTTTGACTTCATTTCTCTTTAAACATCCTTTCTTTACCAATGTTTCTCTTCTCCATGTGACCAAGTCTCTGTTGCCATTTCATAGTTTGGTCTGAATCAATTCTTCCTACATTTGCCTCTGTGGTATTAACTTTTCCATCTAAGTAGTAAATACCATTTCTGTATGTTCCTGAGAGAAACTTTCTACCTTTTTGATATAATTGTATCTTAAAATCTTCTCCTATGTATTTGCAACCAATCAACTCCAATTGACCATAGGAGATTAGATTCCTGCTCATTTCTGGTACATATCTAACTCCATCTAGTGTAACTGTTGTACTATGTGCATTATTAATGAGAAGCTTTCCGATGCCTTTAACTATGCAGTATGTATCATTTCCCATATACACCTTATTGCCTTCAAGCTCCACCAGATCCATAAGCATCTCTTTCTTAGGCGTTATGTGATATATACAACCTGAGTGTAAAACCCATTCCTCTGTAGCTGCAACCAAACTCACTGTAAAAGTTGATTCTTCCGTATCAATAACTGTCACATTTGCATACTCCTTTGTCTTGTTTTTATTTCTCTGTGGACAATCCTTTTTCCAGTGATTTGCATCACCACAGATCCAACAAGCTCTGACATTACTATTCTGTTTTCCTTTGGATTTAGATCGTCCTCTGCTTTTAGACCTTCCCTTATTACTTCCTTTGTTATTTCTGCTCTCTGATCTTCCTCTATTTTCAACTGTCAAACCTTCAGTTGAAACTTTTCTCTTATACAGTTGACCTTTCTGTATGAGATTAGCTTCCATCCCATAGGCTCCGGTAATAACATCATTCATGGTCAATGTATCTTTAGCATTTCCAAATTGCAAGGTGTGAACCAAGGGATCAAACAAAGGTGGCAAACTATTTAGCAAAGCAATGGCTTGATCTTCGTCCTGTATAGTAACCTTCAAGCTTTCTAGATCATTAACCAATTTGAGAAATTTGTCAAGATTTTCTTCAATTGTTTTATCCTCATCCATTCTGAAACAAGAAAATCAGATAAATTTGATTTACCTTTGTCTTGGTTTGGTAATCTTTTTCCAAAGCTTTCCACTGTTTGTAAGCCGTAGATTCATGCATTACTTTCCTCAGTACTGTATCTGTAAGACATTGGCTAAGTAAACTTCTAGCCCTTCTGTCTTTTAATTCCCACTTTGGATCTTTTGCACTAATCTCTGCCTTAACTTCCTTTCCTTTCTCTGTTACTTATTTTTGAACAGAAACTTCTTCGTGATCTTCCTCTATCACTGATAACAGACCTTGAATCTCAAATTGACCAATCATCCTGTATTTCCACAGACCAAAGTCTCCTTTCCCATTAACTTACCTTGTGTTGCTTCCATTCTGTTTTCTTTATGATATTGAAATGATAACCTGCAGAATTATCACTCAATGATCTTGTGTATCTTGAAGAAATAGGTTACTTGAACACCATATCTTTGTTAATCACTGAAATTAACAAGATTGAACTTAGAGGATGATTTATGATTTATCTCGATTCTCTGTTCTTAGAATCAGAATCTAATCTGTGTTTCTTTCAATATTGCAGGATGATTACTCCAATTATCTTCGAGTTCTTTGTAACTCCTTTGTTCTTCGACGTACAACTCTCCATTTCCAAACTGGTACGCTGTTCTTTCTTATTGTTTCAATCTTCAAGTTGAATCTGATTTCTTGCTTCCGATCTTTTAGCCTTAGGCTCTGATACCAATTGTGAAAGAATTATTGCGGAAATACCCAAGCAACATCTAAAGACTCAAAGATGATTGAGCTTGAACTAACTTGAATGACTTGAAATGAAACATATTTGAGAAAGAAGATTTTGATGGATCGAGAGATTGAGAAACGAAGATAGAAGAGAATGAAGAAGAGGATGCAAACACGATTATAGAGTTCCCCAAAACCTGGGTACGCCTCTCTTCAGATTATACCTAGAAATTTCATTATTTCTCTCTTGTCTCTGTTTTTCTGTTATCAAGTTACAATACATGAGGAAGATGAAGTTGACTTAAATAGTCAACTCAAACAGATTTTGGGTCTGTTTGTTACAGTGAACGTGAACGCTAATGGGCCAGAGAATAGGCCCAACAACGTTTATTCTCTAAACAAGATCAGCTCTAATCTTCAGTCCATCTTCTCAACTGAACAACATGGGTTTCAACTTGGCCCAAGTAGAAAAAACTGATCCAGCTTCATCTACTGAAGATGAAATCGGATTCGACTTCTCACATCTATTTTAAAAATGAAAAATGTATTTTTGAAAAAAAGTATATTGAAAAAAACATTTATTAAAATTTTGATTATTTGTATTATTCTTTTAATAGATACCTAATTTTTCGTTTATGAAAGAAATTTATTTTTCATTCGCAAAAAACTCGAATATCAAAAGAAATTAAATTTAAATATAAATTTTGGTAATAAATGCGATACAATATATATAACCGAAAATAAAAAATGTGATACTCGAGTTCTACTTCAAAAATGGTATTTGAACCACGTACTATTTATAGGAATTTATGATAAATTTGATTATGAATTACGTTTTGTTGGTGGTGTTGAAAAAAAAAATGTGATACAACAAATTGTTGTTACAAAAAAGACAAAACATGTAAGTAATACCTTTTGCAAATAAATATCGAAGAGAACCTTGACTAAATCCACAAAGCCATAGTTTAAAAGGGAAAATTTATAAGTACAACTATGCATGTCCTTAATGGTAAGGATTATAGTAAACCAATAGATTATTATAATAAATTAATAACTAATTAACTTTGGTTAAAACTTCACTAAACCCAAATTTTGAATTGGTCAACATTTAGCCTTCACTAAACACCACCACTTATACACTCTGGAACAATACTCTTGATGAAGACCAAAGACTTTTCTCATCTTTGAATATATTTTCCTCATTTTTTAAAATAAAGTTGATCACTTGGTCAAATTTTCAAACACAATTTCACTCAAATCAAATCCAATTCCTTTAAATTCCAAAATAATACTCTTTCATCACCATATATACCCACAAAAATCTCACCTTTTTCTCCTCAACTCTCATCATCCTATTCTAAACCCATAAATTAATAATTATCTTATCATCATATGCTCTGTTTTCCGGTTCGACCGGTTACACCTCTTAACCGGTTTCCAAATTGACCAGAAAATACAAAATTAACCAAAATTATCATGGATTGGGAGCAGAAGAATTTGATAAGCGAGCTACTTCATGGACTTAATGCAGCAAAACAGCTTCAAGCTTCGCCGGAACCATCGCCGTCGTCTTCTTCCTCATGTTTGACGACGGAGATGAAGGAGAATCTCTTACATCAGATTGTTTCTTCCTACGAGAAAGCTATTCTGATGCTAAACGGATCAATCACTCAACGCAATCCGACGACGGCGACGTTGCAGCTTGCGGCAGATCCGGTTACATATTCCGGTAAGGTGCCTGAATCTCCGGTGTCGATTACCGGAAGTCCGAGAAGTGAAGAATTTGTCGATGTGGGATCCAAAGATTGCAACTTCTTAAGTTCTAAAAAGAGGTAAAAATTGAAGTTGAAAATTTAAGAAATAAATGAAAATTCTTAGATCTAATAATTAATGAAAAATTGCAGGAAGATGTTGCCAAAATGGACAGAGCAAGTGAGAATTAGTCCAGAGAGAGGATTAGAAGGACCTCATGATGATGTCTTCAGCTGGAGAAAATATGGTCAAAAAGACATTTTAGGCGCCAAATATCCAAGGTAATCATCATTATTATCATTCACTAATCACCATCTAATTTCATGATTAGTATGATCATGATACTGATAATTCAAATTTCTTAACTTACGAAACAAAATGTACTTTTCAAAGAAAATGGATCCATTACTTATGTAAAATACATATAATTCAGAAATTTAAAAATTTATATAATAAAAATTTAGGTATTTTAGTTCGGTTTTGTATAGTCAACTATGAATTGAATGATTCATAACTCAAATCTTACTTCATGAAACTTTTTAAAAATATTTTATTTATGGTGAGAATGATTAAACTCTTATATCAAACTTATGAGCTTGAGTCATCTAAACCACTAAATTGAGAAGAGTTTAACGAAAATATTTCAGTTAAATTTGTATTATTTCATAACAAAATCTTCACTATTAAAAGTGATATTAAATATTTTTAAAATTTTTATCAAAGTGACTTACCTTATTTAGAAGAAAAAATTGGGTAATTAACCGAAAATAAAAGCCTAATTATATATGGGAAATTTTCGCAAAATAAATTATCTTCTTCTTTTGTTGCAGGAGTTACTACAGATGTACATTTCGTAACACACAGTACTGTTGGGCAACGAAACAAGTCCAAAGATCGGACGGTGATCCAACGATCTTCGAAGTAACATACAAAGGAACACACACTTGTTCACAGGGGATCCGAGCTCTAGAGAAACAGAAGCAAGAAGAAACTCAACTCAACTTGCGTAATTACCAAAATAACCTCCTCGAGAATCTCAGGACCAATCTCACTGTCCGTACTGACGGACATGAAGGCGACGCTTTCTCTTTCCCCGTTACGTCGTTTTACGACTCAATCAACGGTGCAACGTTTTGCAACGTGGGAAGCTCTGGTCCGTCAGATTTCACTGGATTGATTTCCACTAATACATCCACTGGAAGTTCCCCAATCTTCGACGTTGAGTTTCAGTTTGATCCAACGGCTGAGATTGACACTGGTTTCCCAACGTTTTTTCACAATTCAATTTAAGTAACTAGAGAGATTTACAATATTCTTAAAGATTAATATAGTGAGACTGTAACCAAACAAAACAATAATGATTTTTATAATTCAATTAAACCAAGTTTAATCCAGTAATAGTAAAATCATCAGAAACAAACAAACCTTAAGAAATCCTAAAAAATTTAAATAGCAGTCATTTTATTTGCAGAGATGTTCAATATGAAGAAACTTGAACATTCTCATTTTTTTTTCTACTTATTAGTTAATGATTCTCTACGACGCAGTCTTGGTGTTATTGTACTCTTCCATTTCTTTCTTGTAAGCTTCCATTAATTCTGCAGCTTTTCCATTATAAACTTGTTTCTCTTCTTCACCAAGTTCCTACAACACAAGTTTATTCATCACCAAAATCAATTTCACAACTTTAATCAAATCATTGTCTCATCAGATTTTGATTTCGAATTTTATATGTTACCTTCCATTTCAATGAAATGTGAGCGGTAAGAGTTGTGTTGTTGATCCCAGGATGCTCTTCCACCAAACTCTTTCTTGCATCTTTGCTGAAAATTTTTAATGAAAAGAGGTTGAAGATAAGAATTAGGATTAGAATGTCATTTTGGGATCTGATTATTATATGGATTCAGGAGTTTAAGTTGTTATATTACCAGAAGAGAAAGTATGAAGAAGCAGGCTTTTTGGGTTTGTTTGGATCAACAATCTCATTCTTCTTCTTGTTCTTCGTTGTCTCTTTCTTCTTCTGAAACATACCCAAAATGTTGTGTTAGTGACTTGACTTGGCCGAAAATGTTTTTCAGAACAAAAGATACGAGAGTTTAGTTGAACCTTTATGATGTTGTCAGTTTTCTCCTTCTTCTTGAGAAGCTGAAGAGCTTCTTGTTTATGGAGTTTCATGAGTTCTTCTTCTTCTTTCTTCTGGCCCATGGCTTCTTCTTCTTTTGTTCTTTTGTATTCTTCCATTTCTTTCAGGTAAACCTCCTTGTTCTTCTGAGCCATCTGTTAAAAAATTTCCAGGATATGCACACATAAGTTAAAACTAATTTCACTTCTTGCCACACACTATTGACTATTTGTGACCGTACCTTAATGTAGGGAGCCTTCTGTGTTTCCGACAAGTTCTTCCACTCTTCTCCGGCCATCTTAGCCACCTACACTCATTGTTTATCAACAACAATTTAGCTTCAAGAGTTTCAAATGACATTAAGAAAGAGCTGACTTCAAATTCTTTACTTACCTCCACAACGCTTTTGTTTTCCTCTTTTAAAGTAACTCTCCTCTCGTTTGCATAGATCAGATAGGCAGATATGGGCTGTTTAGGCTTCAGGGGATCCTTTACCTTCCTGCAAAACAAGAATTACATACAGTTTAGTTGCTTATTATTAACATCAATAGATCGTTCCTGAGTGAAATAGTGGGATGTAGTCAGTTTTACTTGGCTTTTTTCTTGTCTTCCTGTTCAGCTTCCTGAACGAAGTGAAGATATTGATCAAGCAATTCCATTGCAGTTTTCTGCTTCTGCTCATCTTCAAGAAGTTTCATGGCTTCTCTCTCGCGCTTCTCCTTTGTAATAACTTGGAGATACGCTTCTTTATCTGCTTGGTACTTCTCCTCGTAAGGCTTCTTCTCTTCTGCACTCAGAGTCTTCCACTTAGCACCCAAAATGTTCGAAGTCTCCTTGAAGTCAGAATCTGGGTTTTGCTTCTTGATTTCGTTCCAATTATCCTTGCACCACAAGATGTATGGTGTTGATGGTCTCTTTGTTTCAGTGCCATCCTTCTTCTTCTTCTTTCCCTTGTTTTCTTCTTCAGTTTGTGCCAAAGATTGACTGAATGCGAAAGTCTGAGAAGCAACATAAGTATTCCCAAATCAATCACCATTATACCCATTACAACGATATTCACCAGAAAAGTAGCGATCATTTGTACAAACAATTTTGAGAATGTAACAAAATTAACCAATCTGATTAATCCAACCTTATGTAGGATTCAAAAAAGCCAAACATGCATCAACTTTAATCTAAAATCTGAGACGAATTTAACATCAATCAATTTGAAATGATAATCTAAAATCTAAGACGAAACTAACATCAATCAATTTGGAGCAAGCAACAAAACCATCAACATTAACCCGATTTTCTGAATATATTTCATCTTGAATCAGAGCTAGATCTAGAAAACGTACCATGTTAGGCTTGAATTCCTTCATCTTTTGGAGTTTCTTCAGCTCCACCTTAAGCTTCTCCTGCTCAACTTCTCTAGTCTCGAGTTCCTCATCTTTCTTCCTCAAAATCTCGTCCTTCTCCTTCAGCAAATCCTCAGTCTTCTCTTTCTCGATCTTCATCTTCTCCAACATCGCTTGCATCTCCATCAGATCTTTCTCGAAGGACTTCGCTTCTTTCCCCTTGCCTGAGACCGACGACAACAACGATGACTCGACGATCTCATTCTTTTCCTTCAACGCTCTTTTACTGTTTCTCGCTTTCTTCGCCGGAGCAGGATCTGCGACTGTTGCCATGAGATTAAGCTAGAGCGTTTCTAAAGTATTATAGAGAAATGGAGATTTTGAAACTTAGGGTTTTAGATTTAGTGGAGCCTCTGAGCGTATATCGTGAGGTTCTTATATAGAGAAAGCCAAACGGTCAAAAATTTTGAAATTCAAAACTATTCCTTTTGTGTATTTAAGAAAACGCTTAGCATCCGAAAGACGAGCAAATTCGGCTACTTTTTTTAATTTTGATCGTTCGAATTATAAAACCAAACCGACTTACTAAACCGGTTTATAAACAGCATTACCAGAAGATTACAAATTTATATTAATTTAACATAAACTTACGAATAATGTTTTAGCAAAATTCAAATACAACATAATCTCCAACTACGTTACATAATCTATAAGAATTGCTTTCGTGAATTTTCTATCCGGTTCAAGGGAATTTTTCATATGACCAAGACCTTTAAAATTCAGTGAACCGGTTATTTCCGGGTTCGACCATTGACAATGATCTCCTCCAATATAATATCATTAAAGTAATCAATCGGACCAGGCAAGCACCAATGGAGACAATCGTTCTGCACCGTTGCGTTCTTGTCCTTACTAAACGGCATGTATCTTCGGTACGGACCAGGGTGCCCATCAGGTCGAGCCAGCATCATTCTGGTAAAATCCAAAAGCTTTAGATTCCCACCTTCCGTAACTACTCTCTGGAATTGTTTAAGCTCCACCTCTCTCAAGATCTTACTCACATATTTCATCTCTACCTCCTCCGGTTCTATTTTCTTACATGTCCCACCATTATTCCATCCCCCATTTTCGAAGTGACCGGGTATCGAAGTGCGGAAAAAGATCATGCCATTAGTGTTAGATTTTGATATGAAGTCCATAACATGACGCATCGATGTATCGTAACCATAATGGAATCCGAATTCTTTCATGCTTGTATTTTTTGTGCGGCCATGGCATCCAATGGGGTTTGCATTCTCGTAGTATATTGCAGTTCTTGTAAACCATTCCCCAGAAGAGATGATCGCATAGTCAAGACTCAGAAATAGATTAGTCCAAGCATTGTCTGGTTTGTCAAGATGAAGTTGGATTGGAGCTGATGGGACACCATTTGAGTTATCAAAAATAGCAGCTTGGACAAGGAAAGGTGACCAAATGTTGGATATTGAGAGATTGTATGAAGGAAAATTCCAACGCTTTGATTTATTGTTCTCATCATGATAAACTTCAACTGGTTTTTCAACCTGAAACACGGGAAATAATGACACTTATATCTTTTCCAAGCATGTAAAGATAGCAAAGCAACTTATTAAAAACCTTACTGTAGATAGCATGCAAAGCAAAGACTCGTCGTGATTTCGTGAAATGGAGTCACCAATAAAACCCCAAAATTTATTCCTCATAAGTTGAAGAAATTTCTGAGGATCAAAGCGCGGCAAGGAGCAGTTATTAGGCTTCCATTTCCAGTAAACAAAACTAGAGTCAGGACGGCCATTAGTGATGCAATTTTTGTAACTTTCTATAGTGATACCACACGAGCTGTATGTGTAGATAGGTCCCTGAGGGTCTTTGATCCATTTCCCAGTGAATAAATCACACTTTTTCACTTCGATATCTGATCCAACAAACAAATAAATAAGACTAGTTACAACGGCTAGAATTTGGGGTGTTAAAATTTTTTTTTCAACAGTTTAATAAAAAGGAGGTGCAATGGTTGGGTGAGTGATGATGTGGAATCAGATGTGTTGAAACAATTCAACAGCGTGAATGTTAAAACATTTGCCATAATGATGCCACGTCTCACAATGTGATTGGTTGACCTTTTTAATAATATATAGATAACACACGTGTTGCATTATTATTCGTTATTGAGAGTACCGATTTTTTTTTCACTTTAATTATTTGAGAACAATTATCTTATAAAATATTTGATATAATTTTAAAAAATTTATACCAAAATTCATCATTTTTCATTTTTTATTTAGAAACTAGTTTCACTCGATTCGGACACACATAAAAATCATCTTTTCTACTATAATTTTGTTATCAATATATTTTTAGGGAAATGAATCTTAATAATAACACTTACAACTCTCAAAATTCTTCTAATTACCCTTTTAACTACCAAATCCCTATCAGTTATCAACTTCAGAATCAATCGTCTAACCAACTCCAAAACGTACCAAACTATGGTATTTCACCAAACTTTTCTATGTCATCCGCTGTTCCAAATGTACATCACGAATTCCAAGTTGATATGGTTAAACACATATGGGCGAAATTCGGAACGTTTCGTGGTTAATGAGCTTATTATATATGTGTGTTTTATTAGTTTTATTGTTTACTTATTAATTCTGTATGTTTTATTAGTTTTACTGTTTGTTTTTGAAAATAAGATTAGACAGCAACTCCAATAGAGAGGGTTTTAGAGCTGTCTGATACAACTTAATGCTGGGACCTAAATCTATGTAGTTTTGCATGCAAGTGTAAGTAATAGATATCAAAATTGTGTGAGAAGGAATGAACTAATTATAGACAAGTTCATTGTTATACACCAAAAAATATACAAATTTATTACAAGTCATATTAAAATATTATTGAAACTTTTTATGTTAAAATCCAACACTTGCACCCAAAAATACATAATTAAAAATTAACATACAGAAACACGTTTTTAGAATATGAAAATTATTACTCTGATCGATAATGTACTGTATTAGGCTATGAGTTAAACCCCACCAAATTGCCAAATCATCCAATAGGAGAACAATGGAAACAATTTGACCAAGATAAGAAAGCTTTGACAGTAGCTCCAATCACATAATGATTGGCATGAACAGATGTTAAACATATCATTTAAAGCAAGCAGCTGAACAAGTCAAAATTCCTTACAATGTTGCAAACTTTGTTTTAAATCTATATATATCTTAGAATTGTACCCAAAAACAACTAGCTAAGCAAATGTAATAAATGATAATGTTTCCGATATAATCTAATCTTACCCACGGGACTTTGATCCTCATTGTCCGATAAGGTAACCAAAGGAGGCGAAATATGAACATTGGACTTTTCGTTTGTCGATACTTGAACAGGAGAAAACTGACCAAATTTGAAGACGAAGAAACGAAGAGCGAGACAAGTTATAAGAGTAGCAGAGACGAGCTTGATGAGGTTTGCATTTTGCTGAATCAGAGAGATTGATTTCCAATTTAGCTTCATCTTCTTCATCTTGCTAGTTTTTGGTTGGGTTTAAGGGAGAAAAGTTAACGGGATTTTATTGTCAACATGGAACGTTGACTAATTGAATCAGATAAACTCATGAGGCCATAATTTATAAAATTAAATATGATTAATGAAGATTCCTCCTAATGATCGTGGAGTTAATGCCAATACGTGGTGCAGCTTTAAAAATAAAACAAAAACAAAAAAATTTATCGCAAAAATAAGGGGAAAAAGGCCAAGTGGTCTTTAACCTAGTGGCAGGCGGTAAGTTCATTAAAGGTAGGCGCACTTGCATATTTAGGGATCAAGTCCTGCTGTATGAATTATGCAGGAATTTGGCTACTGGACCAGCCAGTTGTGGCCCAATATTGACAAAAAAAAAGAGGGAAAAGGTCACAGTTGCTTTGGCAAATTCGCCAAAAACAAATCTTAAATTTGTTTTTTTTTTTCATCTGAATCTGAAATGTATTATAATTGGAAATTACAACGAAAGAAGACCAACAATGGACATAACAGATGCAAATAAAACTACAACATAGAGAGGATGATTTTGAAGCTATCCTATTGATAAAACCAAACATGATAGATCAAAACCTGAATATCACTTAAAGGGTTCCAGAACAACATTTCGACAATGGAATTCATACTAAAGACAACGACTTGAGTCCCATAGAGTGGCTTCCTCTGGAAAAGATGGGTCTCACACTTGATATTGTCAAAACCGATAGAGACTACATGAGCTAGGTTACAAGACCAAACTCCAAATCGGAAGACCAATGACATCAACACTCAATCCCAAAAGATCAGAAACATATATAGCCAAGAACATAGGAGAAAATAATCCTACAAACTAAGCTCCATCTTACCCTAACCAAGATTACTATAGGTTAGAGGAGAAACTAAATAAAATACTTCGACTAAAGTTACACAATAACCTACTAATCAGGAATGAACAGAAACCAAAACAAAGGAGGAAAAGAAGCTCGCTGAACACCTAACCCACCAGAGCCAAGCAACCAGTGTTAAGGAATTCTAAAACTACTGCAAAACACTCTCGAAAATCAAAAACAAGACCAAGATAACCACCGAGATACAAAGACTCAAACAAAAGCCTCACCGGAGAGAAAACCTGATCTACGCCACCATCGACTAAGGAAGAGGCCACAAAAGCCACCACGAGCTCCGACAAAGAAATCCTCGCCGGAAAACTCAAGTGCGAAACCATCTTCTCACTTCGAACAAGTTTTGACCCAGATTTGAGATTGTAAAAGCTAAAGCGTCACAACGACGAGAAATAAGCGACCTACCGGCAAAACAGAAGGGAAGGGGTCAAAGCCGGAGCAGGAGTGGTCACCGGCCACCGACCCCGACAAAGAGCTATTGAAGCTAGATCTCGATTTGTTTTTGTCGTCTCTCCATTACTGGTTTAAGAGAGAGAAAACTTGTTAAAAGTCTCATAAAGAGTATAAATGGTAACAACTGAATGTGACTGAATGTGGAATTTGACTGAATTATTTTTTATTCTTCCAGTGGAATCTAGTGGAATTAGTTAAAATCAATAATTATAAATTTGAATAAATTAATTATTTTAATTGAAATTAAAATACATTCAAAATTACTCTTAATTCAGATCAATTCTGATTCGGATTTAGAATTTTATGCCTAAGAATAATCATCATTATTGACTAATTACATTACATCCAAATAAAAGTTAATTACACAATAACACCATGATAGAAAAAAAGAATTACATGCAACACGTGGAAAAATTACAAAGAAAAAGAAAAATAACTATTCAATAAATAAAATAAATAAAATAACTATTCAATTCTACATTATATGCCTCTCGATTTCACTCACCTAACTGGCAAATGTTTTCTAAAAAGTTGCTGAATACGAAAATTCAGCAAATTAAGCTGAATTCCATTGTCACCGGTTAGGGCTTAAATTTGTTAAAACCACAAAAAAAAAAGTACATATTAGTTGACTGATCTAATTTAACTGAAATAATATACCCGGTACAACGGAACATTTTCAAGTGAACCAAAACCTTTTTCAATTTTATATTTTTACACGACTGATACCATACAGTGGTTCTAAAACCAAACCGACTTACTATACCGGTTTACAAAACAGTATTATATGAAGATTACACTTTTATATTAATTTAACATACAATGTTTCACCAAAATTCAAATACAACAGAATTTCTATAAGAATCGCTTTCGTGAAATTTCTATCCGGTTCAAGGGAATTTTTTCATGTGAACCAAAACCTTTTCAATTTTACTAATTTACACGACTCATACCAAACAGTGGTTTCAATTCATCTAGAGCAGCAATAACCGGTTATTTCCCGGTTCGACCATTCACTATGATCTCCTCCAATATGATGTCGTTTAAGTAATCAATCGGACCAGGCAAGCACCAATGGAGACAATCGTTCTGCACCGTTGCGTTCTTGTCCTTATCAAACGGTCTGTACTCTCGGTATGGACCTGGGTGCCCATCAGGTCGAGTCAACAACATTCCAGCAAAATCCAAAAGCTTTAGATTCCCACCCTCCGTAACCACTCTCTCGAACTGACTAAGCTCCACATCTCTCAAAATCTTATTAGCAAACTTCATCTCCACCTCCTCTTCGCTCACTGGTTCTGTTTTCTTACATGTCCCGCCATTACTCCATTCCCCATCTTCAAAGTGATCAGGTATCGAAGTGCGGAAAATTATCATGCCCTTAGTGTTAGATTTTGCTATGAAGTCCATAACATTGCGCAAAGATGTATTGTAAGCATAATCGAATCCTAAATCTGTCATGTTTGAACTTTCAGAGCAGCCATGGCATCCGACAGGATTTGCATTCTCGTGGTATATTGCGGTTTTCAGATACCATTCCCCCGAAGAGATGATTGCATAGTCAAGACTTGGTAATAGATCAGTCCATGTATTGTCTAGTTTGTCAAGGTGAAGCTGGACTGCACCTGATGAGACACCGTTTGAGTCTTCGAAGATGGCAGCTTGAACAAGAAAAGGTGACCAAATGTTGGATATCGAGAGGTTGTATGAAGGAAAATGCCAACGTTTTGATTTATACTCCTCATCGTGATAAACTTCAACAGGTTTTTCAACCTGAAACACCGGAAAGAAAGACAATTCATATTTACAAAACTTATCTTTCTCAAGTCTATATCAAAGTAACTTATGAAAAACTTACTGTAGATAGCATGCAGAGCAAAGACTCGACATGATTACGCGAAATAGAGTCACCAATTAAAGCCCAAGATTTATTCCTCATAAGATGAAGAAATCTCCGAGGATCGAATCGTGGCAAGGAGCAGTCGTTAGGCTTCCATTTCCAATAAAGAAAACCAGAGTCAGGCCGGCCATTGGTGAGGCAATTCTGGTGACTGTCTACAGCAATCCCACATGAGCCGTTTTTGTAGATTGGTCCTAAAGGGTCTTTGATCCATTTCCCAGTGAATAAATCACACTTCTCCACCTCAATATCTAATCCAACAAACAAACAAATAAGATCAGTAAACGTATCAATACATAATTACGCTGATCAATAATGTATTAGCAAAATCACATTTAGAGAAATGAACTATTCAAAATCTGAAACCAAATTGCTAAACCATTCAAGAAAGAGAACATTAGAAACAACTTGAACAAAGATTAGAGAGTTTTGACTTAAGCTCCAATCCAATGAAAAATTGGCATGAATCAGACATTGAACATAACAATAGAGCAAGATCCATGAATCTCCATAAGTTACACTATTCCCTAAACCTTTAAATTTCACATTACACAATCTAAAGTTCCTTCCGAAGTTGCAGACTCTCTATAAAATCCTAAATCTCAGGATCTTATCCAAAAACAACAAGCTCAACAATAGTAATAAGTAATTGCTAAAATTAACAACGAATTCTTAAAATGTTGTTGATGCAATCTAATCTTACCAACGGGAATGAGATCCTCGTTATCTGTTAAGATAACCAGAGGATGCGAAATCTGAACATCGGGATTCTCGTTAACCGACACTTGAACTGAGGAAAACTGGCCAAATCTGAAGACGAAGAAACGAAAAGCGAGACAAGAGATGAGAGTAGCAGAGACGAGCTTGATGAGAAATGCATTTTGCTGAACCGTGGAGATTGATTCCCATTTAATCTTCATCTTCTTCCTCTCGCTGGAAGAAAGATGTACGAATTTGCTTTTTTAATTTATTGTCAACAGAATTAAAGAATGTTGACTCATTAAGTCAGAGAAACCAATAAATGATAAAATCTAAAAATGATTAAGGAGATATTAAAACTTCCTAATGATAGTGGAGTTGGTGTAATTAAGGCCATGAATGAATGTGTGAGGTTTTTTAATGGCTTTTAGATTATAAATTTAAGGTTTTTGGCTTTTTATATTGTGTAAAAAAAAAGATAAACCCTCTAGTAATGTATAAAATGGTTTATAAGTTTTTTTTAGAAACTCTTAAAACTTTTCAAAATTAGATGCCTATTTTTTAGAGATTTTCAAATTGTTGAGAAAACTAAAATCATAAACTACTACAGTCACCTACCATTCCAGGTTTAAATGATACAGCTAAAATATAGATCCATTTAAAAATCCAAAATTAAAAAAATGTAACATAAGAGGGAAAAATATAATTTCCACTTTGGCAAATTTTCCAAAAAAAATATCTTGAATTCTTCACTCTAAAATACTACTAAGTATTAGGATTTTTTTGTTGTTCAAATGAATACTAAGTATTAGTTGACTAAACTATTTTTAACTTTTCACTTATACATTTAAAAAATTCATAATTTTCATAAGACTTTGTAGTTCTCTTTCGGAAAATGGGTAAAGAACTTGATCTTACGAAACTATGAAAAAATCCAAAATATTCTTTTTCTTTTGTTGATATAAAACCTTCAATTTTAAGATGTTTTAATTAACTGTACTCCAAAGTGTTCGAACCAGGTTTAGCATAAGGAGTTAAGTCCACGATTCTTATCAAAAGAGGGAAGATTGGGCAAAGATTCTTTCAGGGTTTTGGAGAACAAGAAGTGTGAATAAGATGATTGTCGAGTAAAGTATTTTGCTTAATGCCTAGAACCCAAAAAGCGGATCTTTTCTTTGAAGGACTTGTCCCTCTATTTATAGACCATAGAGGCGGTTACAAAGTAGATTAGATAAAGGAAATATACAAATTTCTAGATTAGACCGTATCTAGAAGATTCTTGCTAGATTTTCGAAGATTTTTCATGTCGGAATAGGAAAATTTCTTTGTTTGCTGACGTGTCATCCGACTTCCTTTAAGCTTCAGCGCACTTCCAGGAAGGAATTCTTCCGAGTTGAGACTTCGATAAAATTGTCGAGTTCAATACTTAGAATTTGGCCCATTGTTTCCGTGGACCGAAATAGGATCTCAGATCCACCTCCAACAATTGTCCCGCCCCAGACTCGGAAAACTGTTGCCGAGTCTCCGAGTCGGGAAGTTCTCAGCTTCTAGAATATTTAGTCCACATGTCATTCTGTGATTGGGTTATTTGAGGCAGTTTCCTCGATTTATGTATGCTGAGTAATTATTACTGTTTGGCATCGCTTTGGTTTCCGGTAATTTCCTATAAATACCGTGCCAACCCTTTTTTACCATTCACTTCATTTTTGCGATTAATCCTTCTGACTTCACTCTTATTTCCTTTTCCATAATTTTCTTCCGACTGATATACTTCAAGTAATTTCAAACTAAAAAATGGATCTTGATGATTTTGAACTTACCAATGTTGTAGAGGGTATGAATGTTGTTCTTGATGGAATGGAGGCTCGTCCTTCTGGGGGACCTTCTAGAGTTACCACATCTTCTTCTGCGCCTACTCGGGACATTGTTGAAGTTCCTTCAAGTTCTAGTCGTGGAACTTCACGACCTGCAAAAAGGCCAAGGGTTGACCCGCCTAGGACTGCTTCTCTTGGAGTCGTTTCCTGCGGTAATGCTTCTGGTGTTTCTCGGTAGAGAGGAAGGGGCAATCCTAACTTCCGTTTTACCCATGATCATTCTGATCCAAGGTCAATTTTGGAGTTTCGGACAGAATGTGCTGATCTGATGCGTCAGATCACGACATCATTAGAGCGTCTCCCTTCTCCGGATCAAATGGAGAACCGGAAGGAATACGAAGAGGCTGCGTATTTGCTGTTTCGGGTAAGTTCCTTTTCCAAGCTCAGTTCGATCATTTGTTTTTGGCTTTAATCCTTCGACCTTTGCTTTGTCAAAATTTTTGTAGTTTATCGCCTTCCTGGATAACATAATGCTTTAGGAACTTGGAGGCTCGGTTGGCTTATGCCCAATATCTTGAGGCGAGGAGTGCTCTCAAACTGTTCTCTGCTCGGGGTGCCAACATTCATTCAGCAGTTATAGACTCGATGACTGCTAAAGTGAATGAGTCCAAGGTGGTTGTCGAGAGGGAGAACTTGAAGCCATTACTTCCTAGAGACTTGGTCGTTCCGGCATTCGAGATCAAGGAAGCGTCGAACAACAAAGATCAAACTAGGAATTAGTGTTCCTCTTTTTTGTCTGAATTTTTGTATTTTTCAGAGTCATCCCTTTGATTTTTGTAATCGCCGTTCGGCTTTTTATAAGTCATCTCTTTGATTCTTGTAATCGTAGTTCGGCTTTTTATAAGTCATCTCTTTGATCCTTGTAATCGGCAATTGCCTTGTAATTATTTACCTGTATAATGAACAACATTGTTATTTTGTTTAATATGATATTCTAATTCATTTCGACTTTGAAATCCGAATATGAGAATTTGTTAAAAAATTGTCTTGTAATTTTGTATGATAATCAGACAACTACAAAGTTTAATTCCCGAGGATTTTTCTTGTTTTTGCACATTAGCTAAGTTTCTCTCCTAAGTTTGAGAGATCGATCCCGATTGTTAGGAAGAGAAATTTCACTGTTTGGCGTTTAAAACTAAGATTTTAAGACTCAGTTTAAGTTTTAAGAATATCGACCTCGGAAATAATCTTCATAGCAATGTCGCTTTTGTTTTTATTGAGAAATTTTTTGTTTACATGTACAGAACTATGTTTTGTCTTTATTTGAGAGCTTAATCTCTCAATCTGTACGAAAATATGTTTCGTTTTGTCTTGTCGAGGATTTCACCTCGGAAAAGCTGTACAAAGCTATGCTTTGTCTTTTGGCGAGAACTTGATCTCGTAATTCTGTACGAAACTATGTTTCGCCTTTGTTGAGGATTTGTTCTCGGAAAATTTGTACAAAGCTATGCTTTGTCTTTTTGCGAGAATTTGATCTCGTGTTATTTTTGCGAGAACTATATCTCAGTTTTGAGATTTACGAGAAACTAGGTCTCGGCTTACGTGGGGTTTTAGACTTAGCTTTATTATTGACGAGAGGTTTTAAGACACGCCTTAAAGAGTGAAGTTTTTTGACCCGGCGAGATTTTAAGACCATCTTATAGAGTGGGATTTTTTGACCCAGCGAGGTTTTAAGACTCGGCTTATATAAGGCGAGATTTTTCGACCTTGTGAGGTTTTAAGACTCGGTTTTGAATGTTTTCGAGAATTTGATCTCGGCAAATTCTGTGTGAAGATATGTAGAGTTGTACTCTGTTTTGCGAGATTTGATCTCATCTTTTTGGGAATTAGAGTGTAACCCATCTTTTTTTTTTCCTGAACCCAAGATGGGAACTCATGAAAATTTCTTTAGTTTTACTTGCACATGAAGGCTACCTACATATCTCGCATGGATCAAGCCAAGACGTAGTTCTTATTACATAATTAATTAGATGATGATGTGTCAAGTAACATATTTAGATTGCCGAGTTGGCGTATGTTCAAAAGTAGTATAGTTTCAAGTTGATGGAGTTCCAACTTCGCGGAACCATCTATCTATCCATGGTTGCGATCTTGTCGACTTCTAGTTTTATGATTTCGCATATGATATACGGCCCTTCCCAATTGGCATCGACTTTTCCAGAGTTGAGTTCTGCTATGTTTTAAAATACTTTCTAGAGTACTAGATCTCTTACAGCAAAGTGTCTTCCACAAAGTTTCTTATTGTAGAACTTTGTAGCCTGTAGTTCATAGTTCTGTACGCGGAGAAGTGTTTCATTGCGTTCTTACTCTAAGTCGTCGATGCTTGTTTTCATTGCTTCATTGTTTGAATTGTCGTCTTCGGGAAAACATTCTCGTTGCATAGTTGGTACCACTACTTCTGTTGGGGTCGTTGCCTCCATTCTGTTAGAAAGAGAGAAAAGAGTTCTTTCGGTTGAGCGTCTTGGTGTTGTCCGATGCGACCACAACACACCATCCAACTCAAAAGCCCAATTTCCTTTCTTTTCCGAAAGCATTTTCTTTATTCCATCTATTATCTGCTTGTTCGTTGCCTTAGCTTGCCCGTTTCCTTGTGGGTTTCGTGGAGTGGATTTGCTCACTCGGATGTTCCATCTGGAACAAAAGTTAGTGAACTTCGCCGAGATGAATTGAGATCCGTTGTCTGTTATAATATCGTAGGGTAGCCCAAGTTGGCAAATTATGTTCTTCCATATGTACTTGATTACGTCTTTGTCTTTGATGCGAATAATCCTCTGCTTCGACCCATTTTGAGAAGTAATATGTCATGATAAGCATAAAACGCTTTTGTCGAGATAACGGTAATGGCTCGATTATGTCCATCGCCCACCGCATAAAGGGATACGGCATAGCTGCTGAAGTTAGCTCCTCAGTTGGGGCGTGGATGATATCCCCGTGTCGTTGACATTTGTCGCATGTGGCTGCATATTGCGCACAATCCTTCGCCATTGTTGGCCAATAATACCCGAGAGTTTAGATCTTGTGCACAAGTGATCTTACACTATTGTGATTTCCACCAGCTCCATCATGTGTCTTTTTAATGATTTCGTTGATCTCGTCACCATTGTGCAAGTGAGGAGGATTCTGTTCGTACCCCGCCGATACAACTTTCCATCAACTTAGGCATAGAAAGCGCACTTGGCTTTGAGTTGGTGAGCTGCTCATCTGTCCTCTGGCGTTTCTCCATACATAATGTACACAAGAATCTCGTCTCGTTAGTCGGTCTTCTGTTTGCTGGATTGTTTAATATATGACATCTCGGTGTCGGAGTCATTCCCAGTTTTAGTTATTGCCGAGACAAGTTCAGCATCTCCTTTTGGTAAACTTATACTTGGTTGGTCTATACTTTGGACTAGTATTATCCTCCTTTAAATGAGATTTGTTGTAGATGCGAAAGCTGCTAAGATGTCAGTTGAAGTGTTCTCAGATCGAGAAATTTTGTTTACTTTGAATTTTAGATCCTTTGTCAAATCCTTGACAACTTTGAGGTATGCGTCCATCCAGTCATTCTCAGTATCATAGCCTTCATTCACTTGGTTGACTACCAATTGAGAATCACAATAACATTCTACTTCGTCGCCCCGATCTCTTTGACCAGCCTGATCCCTGCGATCAATGCCTCATATTCTACTTCGTTGTTGGATGCTGGAAACGCAAGTCGGAATGATTGTTCCAAGATTTCTCCTGTCGGACTTTCAAGTCGGATTCCGACTCCTGAGCTATGTTGCGACGATGATCCATCAACATAAATCTTCCAAGTCCAAAGAAAGTCAGCCAGTACTTGAGACTTGGCACTCGTTCTTCCTTTAAATTCGATGTCATATTCAATTAATTCGATGGCCCATTTAGTCAGTGTTCCAGACTATGTAGAATCGTTTATAGCGGGTAATTGGTTAACACAATGAAAGTGTGAGTTTGAAAGTAAGGTCGTAACTTCCTTTCCAAGATCACCACTGCTAACGCGAGTTTCTCAGTAGACGGGTATCTGATTTCGACTCCGTCCAAAGATTTGCTTTTGTAGAAAATTGGATGTTGAGTTTATTTGTTGTCTCGAACTAGCACACTGCTCACTACTGATGTCGATACCGCAATGCATAATTATAGGGCTCTCTGTCTTCGGGTTTCGCAAGAATTGGTGGAGTTGAAAGATAATCCCTTAACTCAGAAAAGGCACTCTCGCACTTTTTGTCCCAGTTGAACTCTTTGTTTCCCCTAAATAAGTTGTAAAATAGGAGGCACTTATCCGTTGAGCGCAAGATGAACTGATTTAGAGCGGTTATTCGGCCAGTTAGCGTCTAAACCTTTCTTTTGTTCTTTGGAGAAGGTAGCTCTTAGATTGCTTTAATCTGTTTTCGATTCGCTTCAGTTTCCCTTTGAGTCACTATGTATTTAAGAAATTTTCCCGAGGTTACTCCGAAGGTGCGCTTTACCGGATTGAGCTTCATTTGATATTCGTTTATGCTTGAAAACATCGAGCTAGATGTTCGACGTGATCTTCCGCTTTAAGAGACTTTACTAGCATATCGTCAATGTAAACTTCCATTGTCTGTCCGAGATGATTCGCAAACATCTTGTTTCCTAGTCTCTTGTAACTCGCTCCAACATTCTTCAAACCGAACGACATTATTTTATAGGAGTAAGTTCCTCGTTCTTTGATGAACGAATTTTTCTCCATGTCGTTCGGGTGCATCCGAATTTGATTATACCCTGAGAAGGCGTCCATAAATGAAAGGAATTTGTTTCTCGCAGTTGCCTTGATAATTCTGTCAATATTTGGTAGTGGGAAACTATCCTTTGGACAAGCTTTGTTGAGGTCGGTGAAGTCCACACATACTTGCCACTTTCCGTTCATCTTGGAAATGACATCCAGGTTAGCTAACCATTCTGGATATTGGACTTTGACAATTGATCCGACTTCAGATAACTTTTTGACCTCATCAATTACATCTTTTGTTCTTTTTGGCCCTAGCTTTCTTCGCTTCTGCTTGATGGGCTTGTAAGTCAGATCGACATTCAATCTATTGCTTGCAATCTTCAAATTGATTCCAGGCATATCTTTAGTCATTCATGCGAATGTTGCTACATTTTGTTCCAGAAGTTAGATCAATTTGTCTCGGATCGACTCACTTAGATTGACTCCAATGCTGACGCACTTGGACAGGTCTATTAGGTTGATGTTGGTCTTGCTTTTCTCGAATGGGGAGTTCCGTCAACGCTTTGCTTTTCACAATCGCCGTGATCATGCAATATCTGTTCTGTAACTTCAATTCGGCGATAAAACATGTCCGAGACATCTTTTGATCTCCTCGAAGCGTGTAAACTCCTTCGCTTATCAGGATCTTCACAGGCTGATGGTAGCTCGACGGAATTGCCTTCATTGTATGAATCCAAGCTGTCCAAAATATCATATTGTAGATTGGCTGTTTATCCACTAACAAGAACTTGATCCATCTGGTAATTCCGGCAACTCAGACTACTAACTTGATAGTTCCCCTTGCATTTATCTTGCTTCTATCAAATGCAGTCAACGTTCTTTCCACTGGTCAGAGTCGTGTGTGTAGTAAAGCCATCTTATCCTACGTCTCTTTAAAGATTACATCTATTGAGCTGCCTGTATCGATGAGAATATGAGATACGTCGCAGTCTGCTACTCGTAATTTGACGACTAGCGGGTCGTTATGTGGGAAGCTTACTCCATCAACATCCTTGCCGGTGAATGTAACTTCTGAATCGACCGGTTCTAAGCTTTCTTGGACTGGATCAAGGTTGACTGCTGCTATGACCTTCCGTTCGTACCTCTTGATTGACCTTATAGTGTTGTCACAAAATTGTAATCCTCCTATGATTACATTGACCTCCACTCTTGGGGATCCCGATTCTTTTATCTTCCCATTTTGTTTTTGCCGTTTTGGTTTTTCTTTGGCACTACTGTCTTGGTTTGCCGCTTTGTAAGCTGCTTTTCGCAACTTGGCTTCTTTTCGCTTTTGTGCCTTGAACTTTTGAGTTTCTTCTTTTGAAAGATTCAAATCTCCTTTGATAAATTGCTCAGCAAGTAGTTCTTGTAACCGTTTGCACTTCGAAGTAGAATGACCAGTCCTATTGTGAAAGGTACAATATTTACTTCAGTTGTAAGTGGTTTTGAACAGCTTTTTACTAGCTAAACTATTTGTTTCACCGACTTGAAAAGCTGTTGCCGAGATTGCTTTCCTTTGTAACTATGTTGTCTCGGCTCATGGTATTCTTCTTTCGACTCCTTAATTCCCGAGTCTCGATGAATTTTTTGTGTTCTGGCGAGGATTTGCTTCTCCTTTACGTAGTCTGCATGCCTTGCTGCTCTGCAAAGGGCATCCGAGATCGTACTGGGCCGATTTACGAAGAGATCCCTTCGTAGGGCCTCATCTATAACCATTTCGGTTCTTAAGGCCTCAGTGGCCATGTCGTCGCTGACTTTGGCTTTAGTCAAGATTTTCTTTAATCGTTCGAGATACGACTTTAGGGACTCGTCAAATCCTTGCTTCAAGGACCGTAACTCCGCCGTAGAAGTATCTTGGTTGACGAATATGGCGTATTGCGTCATGAATAACTCGGGAAGTCGATTGAAGCTCTTGATCGATCCAGTCGGTAACTTAGTAAACCATACTCGGCGAAGCGTTGGCAGTAAGCTGCGTCCTCGTGGTCAGTATTGTAGGTTGTCCCGTTCATCATGATGTTGAAAGCACTCATGAATTCGATTGGATCAGTAGTCCCAACGTATATAGGGGACCTTATTTTTGGTCCCCGATTTACCGAGACTCTTTTTAACCTTGACGCAAAAGGCGAGTTTCGAGCTTGAGCTAAAATTCGCTCAATCTCTAGTGTCGAGCTGGTAGCTTGATGGAACTGAGATCGCATGTCCTCCATCACCTTGTATATGACTGTTGCGTCCATTGTAGTCGATGTTTACTGTCCCGACGCATTTGGCATTGCAGTCTGCCCTGATCCGGTCATGCTGGTTGGTTGTGGACTCGGAACTGCTCTAAACAGGTTTCTTTGGATGCTAGCCAATACTTCCATCTAGCCTATTGTTTTGCGTAAATGGGAGGCTACTTTCGTTTAGGTGAGACTCAATTTTGTCGAATCTTTCCGAGTTTCTTCGATCAGAAGCTTCGAATTGCGCTATCATGTTGCGCACCAAATTTTCGATTGAAAGTGGTCCTTGAGGTGGACCGGGGAAGGCAGTGATTTCCTGAGAGTTTTCTCGGTTCCCATTTTGAGTTTGAACAGATTTCAAGGACGATCCGAGAGTCAGATCAGTGTTTTCTTGGAGGTTAATGTTCTTCCTTTCGGGTGAGCTAATGGTTACTTCGTCTTCCACCATCCTTTGTTTCATGTGCACTCCTTGCTCCTGTGTAAAGAATTCCTTCGATGTTTTTCCCACAGATGGTGCCAACTGTTCGAACCGGGTCTAGCACAAGGAGCTAAGTCCACGATTCTGATCAAAAGTGGGAAGATTGGGCAAGGATTCTTTCAGGGTTTTGGAGAACTAGGATGATTACCGAGTACATTATTTTGCTTGATGCCTAGTGCCCAAAATGCGGATCCTTTCTTTGAAGGACTTGCCCCTCTATTTATAGACCATAGAGGCCGTATTCAAAAGATTCTTGCTAGATTTTCAGAAATTTTCCTTGTCGGAATAGGAAAACTTCCATTTCTTTGTTTGCTGACGTGTGGTCTGACTTCCTTCAAGTTTCAACGCACTTCCGAGAAGGAATTTTTTCCGAGTTGAGATTTCGATAAACTTGCCGAATTCAATACTTAGAAATTGGCTCATTGTTTCCATAGACCGAAGTAGGATCTCGGATCTACCTCCAACACAAAGTTAGAAATTTTTTTTTGGTTACAAAATTGGTGCATTTTATTGTTTATATTTTGAAGCTGAATGATTATATTTTATTTAGTACTTTTGTAAATACAATTGAAACAAAAGTTTTAAGATTTGGATTAGATGTAAAAAATAACTCCATACAAAGAAAAATTTGAAAGATACATATACAAAGAGAAAAATCATAGACATAGATAATTATAAATTTCTTTCATAAGTGAATTTGGAATTATAGTAAAACTTTTAGAGTAACAAACATATTAGATATTAATTCAAAAGCTATAAAGAAGTATAACCACTTTTTGCATTATCCTTTAGTAAAAGTCTGGTGAAGTTCCATTTAGATCGGTTTGTATTCTACCTAGGTTTAATCGAATCGTTCCATTCGTCACTCATTTTTCTTAAAGCGATTGTATAAGTCGATTACACAACTTTTTTAAAGTCTCCTCCACTAGAATTAAACAACAGATTTGGTCGATGTCTGTTTGGGTGTTGCTTCTCCATTACCATCAAAAATAAAAATTGAAGAGAAGCACAAATGCAATAATTTCTGAAGTATACTAATAACTCAAGTGAGGACATGGAAATTCTCTTTCCAGAATGCCTACACCCTGAATCATCTTGATAGGGAGAGCTTATCTGTTTTATCTAAAGTATCTGGTTCACACAAGGCCTTTGCTTTTGTGATTTTGTTGTAAGAACTTATGTACTGTCTTTTGTTGATTAATAAATTCAGTTTTAAGCGAAAAGAAATGTACTATGCAACTTTAAAATTATTCAAAAAACATTTATTGAAATTTATTGATACTAGGCATAACAAAAAAAAATTCAACAGAAAAGTTTAGAAACTGATTTTTTTTAATTAAAAAGGCCTTACTGATCATAGCAACAAATATTTATTTCAGCTAAAAAAACACACAGAGTAATTGCTGCTTTTTTCAGGGTTTTTTGTAGACTTTTTGATAAAATAATGATTAAAAGAAGATGTGGACGAGAAATTAGGGAAGAAGTATGTTGAATTAGCAAGACAAGTTTGGAGTTGTGAAACTCTTTGAGCATACTTGGAATGGCTTCATTGACATTTTGATTCAAGTGTGAAGCCACAAGTACTGCAACTCCAAGTGTTGTTGTTCACATTATGATATTCCTCTTTCTCTCCTTAAAGACTCAATCCTTGAAGTCGTAGTCTCGAGTACTCCAAGTGTTGTATAATGTGACATGTCATTGCTCAAGGAGAGAATGATGTATATCATAATGTTGCTATGCCCTAGAAAAGCTACGTTAGACGGAAGAAGAAGAGTGAAACAGAACATGAAATTCAGAAGGGACCTTCAATGGATGACGTGGCAAAACAATTGACTCAGAAGTGTTTTCTCTACGTGGCAGATTCTTTTATTCTTCAATTGATTTTCAATCATATATATATATATATATATATATCAGTTGTTTGTTAGAATCTGTTAGAGCCATTTTTACGTTCTGAAACTTCCTATAAGTAGCTGAAGAATCTCTGTACTCATCATCTCGGCATTTCTGTGAAATTTGTACATTGATTCTCATTGATTGAATAATATTCAGAGTTTTACATTGCTAAACTCTAACAAATGTGCACAACAATGCTTCAAGAGGTAATGCATGTATTTGTTCTATTTTTTTTCACTGAGGTTTGCAAAATTTCAATGACATTTTCGCTTGAGTCTTTCTTTGTGTGAAGATGCGATAGTGTTAAGTGATGAAAGTGACGGTGCTTATGATCAAATTCCAAGAAAGAGTAAAATAAGCTCTCATTCGTTTGTTTATATAAACCAAGAAAAACTATGCAAAAATAGAGCAAAGTCATAAATTAAGAGGCGAACTTTAGGAGAAAGCATCATCCAAAAGGCTGCTAGTCATCCACTACTTTTGTCTGCTTCATCACCATCACCATCTTCAGAAAATTATGAATATGTGGTTCAGTGGCCATGTAATTGGTCTGAGTGTGCGATCCCAAAAGGACGCATGAACAATATCAACAAGTATTAGAACATTCTGGATGTAGAAAAGACATAGCCAACAGTATCTTAAGTTGAGCTAGTTATGTAACCTTATTGCTTTTTTTTTCTTAAGTATCTTTGTTGCATTGGTAAGTTCCTATGGAACTTTTGATCTGCTTTTGTTTGCAACATTTGGGGCATCAGCCTAAAGCTTTGTTAATTTAGTCGCTATGCTTGTGTGCCATGTGCATTTACTTGAGTGAAAATTCCAGTTCTTATCAATTATATACATTGCTTTAACATCTTTTTATCACCTTTTGTTGTCATTTGCAGATTATAGAGATTATAGAGAATATGATTCATTTGACAAAATTTGGTTGAACATATATGGCAAACATTTGGCACAAATTAAGATTATCACTTCTATAATTTCATACTCTACATTTTGTATGTTTTAAATTTTAAGAATGAAAAATAATTATGTTTTTGTAAAATATATGTTTATAGGGGAAATCTATTCACGTGGTGGAATAAGCAGGAGGAAAATCCAATTGCTAAGAAAATCGATAGGGTACTTGTGAATGATGTATGGAGAGACTCCTTACCAATGTTCATGGCTCAATTTGATGACCCAGCTTGCTCTGATCACTGCCCAATGCTGCTGTTCGTATCTCCACAACCGGCTCACAAAGGTCGTTTCTTGTTGTCAAACTTTTTTATCCACCATGAAGATTTCCTACCAACAGTTCTGAATCACTGGCATAACACAGAGGTTTCCGGTTCAGCTCAGTACTCTATTTCTCAGAAATTAAAGCTGCTCAAGGCAGAAATTAAATCATTAAATAAGGACCACTACTCAAATCTACAAGAAAGGGTCAATGAGGCTAAGGAGGGCCTGCTCCACTGCCAGAGGAATTTCCTCACCTCTCCCTCAGATTATGCAGCTAGTCTTGAAAAGAAAGCTTACAAGAAGTGGTATGAATTGGCCATTGCTGAGGAGAAGTTTCTCTACCAAAGATCTTGATTCACTTAGCTAAAATGTGGAGATTTAAACACGTCATACTTTCACCGGACTGTAGCAACTAGACGAGCAGGAAACCGGATCTATTATCTTAAAGATAGCTTTGACCAGCACATTGATAACCCACAGGAAATCTAGAATTTGTGTGTAAATTACTTCAAGGATTTGCTAGGTGGCTCTCCCTTGCCTCTATCCAATAAGGACATAGACCTGATTCAAATTCACACTACATTCAGTTGTACGGATGAGCAGGCTAGGATGATTGAAAGCGACTTCTCTGATGAAGAAATAAAGGCCGAGTTTTTTGTTGTTCTAGTGAATAAAACGCCGGGTCCAGACGGTTATACAGGTGAATTTTACAGAGCAACATGGGATATTATTGGACAGGAACTAATAGATGCTAGAAGAGAATTCTTCTCTTCAGGATTTTTGTTAAAGCAATGGAACACAACAACAATTTCTCTTATCCCAAAGAGAGCTGGGGTGGATAAGGTCCACGAATTCAGACCTATATCCTGCTGCAATGTGTTGTACAAGGTAGCTTCCAAGTTGCTTGCGAGAAGAATTTAAAGGATTCTTCCTTACATGGTCTCAAATAATCAGTCTGCATTTTTCAAGGGCAATTTATTGGCAGAAAATGTCCTTTTGGTAACAGAAATGTCTCAAGGGTTTGGTAGAGCGAACATTAACTCCAGAGCTCTGTTGAAAGCTAACTTGCAAAAAGCTTTTGACAGCATTAGTTGGGAATTTATTATCATTTTCCTTCATGCTTCTGGTTTTCTAAACAGAGTGGTGAACTGGATTCATCAATGCATCTCAAGCACTACTTTCTCCATCAATATAAATGGCGAATTATGTGGTTTCTCTAAGGGAAGGAAAGGTTTGAGGCAAGGAGATCCCTTGTCACTATCTCTTTTTGTTTTGGCGATGGAAATTCTCTCTAGTATGTTATCTGCTGAGTTTATTTCAGGTGTTATTGTCTTCCATCCATTAGGAAGATCACCAATCATCACTCACCTAGCTTTTGCTGATGATTTAATGATCTTCTCCAATGGAAACGAAGAATCTCTTCTACAGATTGCAAGTGTTTTGGACATATTCAAAAGACTTTCGGGTCTCCAAATGAACAGAGATAAATCTACCCTATGTGTTGCTGGTTTAGCGGATTCAGAGCTGGAACGAATTCAGGAAATAGGATTTGAAATGGGATAGTTACCAGTCATATATCTTGGGTTACTGCTTCTGCACAGGAAGCTGAGAAAATCCGACTACGCTCCTCTCCTAAACATGATTCAGAACAAGTTAAATTCATGGAGTTCCAAGATGTTGTCCTTTGCAGGAAGGGTTCAATTGATTTCATCGGTCATATATAGCATGATAAACTTCTGGTCCTCTGCTTTCCCAATTCCAAAGGGATGCTTAAAGAGAATCCAAAGTCTTTATACAACCTTCTTGTGGGCGGGAAACACTATAACAAGAGCAGCAGCGAAGGTTGCATGGACGGACCTTTGCTTCCCGAAAAAAGAAAGGGCCTCGGGTTGAGAGATTTTGTAATTTGGATAAAAACATTGAATCTAAAACTCATATGGCTACTATTATCTAGCGCAAGGTCTTTATGGGTAGCTTGGATAAAGGCTCATATGCTAAAGAACCAGATTTTTTGGACAGTGAAAGTGCAGCACAACTCCTCATGGATTTGGAGAAGTTTACATAACATGAGGCTGCTAGCTCAAGAATTTTTGAAGTACCAGCTGGGGGCAGGAGAGAACATAGCTTTCTGGTACAACTCTTGGACCCCTCTAGGTCTGTTAATAGACATCGCGGGAGAGGAAGGACCAAGACTCCTTGATATTCCAAGACATGCAAAGGTTAACCAAGTGGTTCAAAATGGAAGATAGAGGCTCCCAACTTCAAGGTTAAGGAACCAGAACCTCTCCGCCATCTGTGACACAATTAAAAGGATTACACCACCATTGGATTCACACGAGGCATACCTTTTCTTGTGGGGAACCGACGTCCACATAAAAGATTTCTTCTCAACGTCAAATACATGGCAAGCTCTTCGCCCTTCAGCAGCAGTTTCTAATTGGCATCGAGCTGTGTGGTTTTCAAAAGGAATTCCAAAGCACTCATTTACATTCTGGATTACTCATTTGGACAGATTGCATGTTAAAGCTAGACTTCACAAATTTGGGATGAATGTTACAACTGTTTGTGCATTATGTGGAGACAACCAAAGATCATTTGTTCATCCACTGCCCATACTCCCAACAAGTTTGGACCCGAGTCACTCACAAACTAAGAATCCCACCAGCCATATTTATGAATTGACAGTCAATGATGAGCTGGTTATTGGGACATACCGTAGGGACCTCGTCATTCCTCAAGAAGCTATCCACCCAAGCATATGTCTACCTTATTTGGCAGGAACGGAACCTCCGCACTCATTCATCGACATCTTCTTCTCCAACCCAGATTTTTAACAAACTTCATAGAGTCATTAAAGCCACCCTTCTCGCTCACCAAAATATAAAGCAGTGTCGTGGATTGTTCTCAAAATGGTTTGGCAATCAACCCCCAGGTTTAGTCTAATCTAGATTTTGTTTTTAGGAACTCAAGGCTTGTTTAATTTTTTTGTAGGTCTTGTTAGTTCAGTAACGCATTATTGTAACCGAATTTCTTATGAATATAATTTAAGATTATCCAAAAAAATTGTTTAATTTAATAAATTTTACAATTGAATTTTTGTTTTGTAAGAACCCCAAGTGGGGTTATACCATTGGAACCCAAAAAATTTTAAAATCATTACAAGAGTTTTTAACTTTTAATAAATAATTATTTCCATCAAAAAAATGTTAAGAACTCCATTAGTTAGAGGTGTTCTTAGGGTATTTCCGAGAACTCGATATTTATATAACCCTTTGTTCTCGCCCCTTCAGTGGAAGAGCACAAGGTTAAGATTAAGTTTTATTTGAATAATATAGTTTAATGCAAAACATTAGCATTTTCGAGTGTGGAATATGTTGTCACTTCATGCTTTGATCTCTGTGTTTCTAAAACTCTGTAATTTGTGGAAGCTGGGTTGATCTCGGCATTTTTTTCAGGGGTTTTGCAGAATTTTTAATGAAGTTTATGAGCCTGGATTAACTTGGTAGATTTTGTTTGTGTTTGTTTTTAGGTTAGGGTGTAAACTTGATTCTTTCATGCTCTATTGTCATTATCTTCTCTATTAGCTCTTTGTTTTTCTCTTTTCTTTAATTAAATTATCAACTGTCTCTAACTACTTTGTCTTCTTCATCTCCTCTAGCATCTTCTTATACTTGATCTTTTCACTTCTCTGTCTGACATTCTTCAAGCAAGTGTATTATCGCTAATTCAAACTGAAAAATCAAGTACAATAAGATGTTTGAGGAGATGAGAAAGATAAAATAGAATGAGACAATTATGATTTGAAGAAGAAAACAAAACAAGAAGTGGTTGAGAAATTGGAGGAGTACGTTGAATTAGCAAGACAAATTTGGAGAGACCGGATCATCTCATTGGTCAAGGAGTAACGAGATGATCGGTCAGCTACCACGCAATTGGCCTGAATGGGCGATACCAAAAGGTCACAAGAACAATATCAACAAGTCTTAGAACGTTTTGGATGCAGTAAAGAGATAGCCGAAAGTTCAGCTGGTTATGTAACCTTATTGCTTTTTGTTGTCCAATGTTGATATAGCATTATCATTCGGGGTTAATTTGTACACAACCAGTTTTATTAACTAACCCAAATCAATTTATCATTCTTCTCAAATGGCTAACAATTTCCGACTGAAAACAACGTTACCACACCCAAAATTTCAAATCACTAAGACAGCATTCGTGTTGTTTCTAGCAATCTTGTGTACATATGGATTAGCTCTCTACAGAATTCATTGAAGCTACTGTAAACTCAAGATAGTATAAATGCTTATATTATTCGTCGTGAAATACATACATCTTGAGTAATAGGATAATCCAGGCACAATTTGATTATTAACTCATGACAAGATCAAGTCGAATTATGAGGTTTAGCTCCGGGAACTGCTGCCATCAAGGTTCTTGAAGAGCTCAGGAAGATGGGCATTGGTGAGTTTGGTTCTCTTGCTGATCTCTTGTTTCTTCTTCTTCTGCTTAGGTTTATTTGATATGCCATTGATCTGTGCAGCAGCTCTCCTCTGTGCAGTGTTCATCACAGGCTTCAAACCAATCTTTAGAAGCTCCTTCTCCACGTCAAGCATGTCGTTCGGGATGTCTATGTCTCGGAATAGAGATTTGAAGTCATCATCGACCTGAATACTACTCTTGAAATCATTCGGGTATGCAATGTCCTCTTGGGAATCAGCATTTGACAGTAACCAGATGTGTTTCGAAGCTTTTAGAGCCTGCACAACGAAAAGCAATCTTGAAAACTGGACTATATCTTCTTTTGACACAATTAAAAATAAGAGAGTTCTGAGTCCATAGTCAACATAGAAATGAAGCTACACTTAAAAAGCTCATTACTCATCACATCATTGATCTCAGACCTGCTACTGAAAGTCTAAAAGGACTTTAACTCAGATATGTTTGACGCATAATGTCTTTCCAACCAAACCATTGTGAATTATTTTTAAAATGTCAGCTTTGTGCCACCAATTATAACAAAGCATACCTGTAAATCCTCCATGACATTTGGGTAAGCATCTTTGAGATCAATCGCTGCAATCCCAGCAGGATACTTCTTTATCAACGAAAGAAGCTGGCTCCTGTCTTTGACATCGTGCTTAGCCTACAAAGGCACCAGGATCGTAACACACGAAACTTTTCAAGAAGAGAACAGAAAAACTAGTTTCATTTTGAATAAAACTTTAGTTACCTTGTAAGAGAACCTTCTTCCATCATAATATACTTTCGGATTGTTCCTCAAACTATCAAAAACAGTCTTATTGGAATGCATATCAACATAACAAGCTTCATTTATTTGCTCTGGCGTAAATGCTTGTCTTGTCTACACGAAAATGTCAACTATCAATATATGAATGATACATATATTTCGCAAGAACAAGAAAGGGGATACAAACCTCATACAAAAGTTCAATAACACGCTTAATTTGAGCTCCAACAGGACCTTTTCTTATGCTATTAATGTGCTGAAGTCGCTCAGTATCGTTTGAAAACTTGACAGGAGCTGCAGGCTTCTGACTGATTGCTGCAGGGACGATTGATGGCCTCGAACTCGAAGCCCCAGCTCTTGAAGAAGCAATACTCGAAAGCGTCGATTGGCATTTCACTTGCTGTTTATTGAACTTATCTAGCTGCTCCTTTAAAGCCATCTGAAAGTTCACAGAGAAATCATAACCTCAAACCTTAAATGGTTATGAATACAGAGACAATAGCAATCAAGCAATGATAACATTAAAGAACTGGTTTTGATTTTTGTTTGCCACTACTTTGTCTCATCTGATGCTATATGATTCCGTATAAAGAAAACTCAGGATCCTTTTTTTTTTATCAACACAGAACATAATTCCACTTCCTAGATCATTTACGAGAAAATCGACATCCTTCAGAAGATCACAATACGCCTATAACTAATATCGACAAAAAAGTATCATTCGTGCTTGATTATGGAGGAATTCCCCAAAAACTAGGGTTTCTACTCGATGCGATTTCCAATAATTAGGATTCCGAAACTTAAAACAAATCTTCCATTTCTCCATCTTCAATCTCTTAAGTTGATTCCGATCTGGTTTCCAAACGATACGAACCTTTAAGGCAATGATCAGGAGAATCTCCGGTCTTGAGGACTCTTTGTCTCAGACAATCAAAGGAAAGATGTTAGAACCTGAGAAGTGAATATAAAAACCTGGACAAGGAAAGATAAAGAAAATCGAAAACGCAAAAACCTCAGAACTATGTTTTGGGCTTTCCACTTGCTAAACCCGAATTCACATGGCAAATTTGGGCCCAATAAAGAAAAACGGAGGGAGATAGAACAAGACTTGTTTTTTATTGGGCCGAACACTGTTGTGTGGGTTTGGGTTTAGCAAGTTAAAAGCCTAAATACATTTCTGAGGTTTTTGATCTCCGTCTTTCCTTGTGAGGTTTTGTCTTCGCTTTCCAGTTCCCAACTGAGTTCCTTCGATTGTCGGAGACACAAGAGTCCACAAGACCGGAGATTTTTTCTCGATCACAGCTTTTTCAAGGTAAGATACACTTGAGTTTAATTGGCTTTTTTTTTTTAATGTTTTTTTTGGGTCAAAGCTTTGTTTTGTTTTGTTTTTATTCTTTTCGTGTTCGTTCATTTGAACACACGAAGCTGCTACCTATTTTGTAAAATTATTATACTTCTTTAGTTATGCCTCTCATTCAGCTTATTTTCTACTGGAAGCAATCATCTTTCAATCTGTGGTGCAATTCTACTCGGACTCATGTGATCTGTTTATCTTTTTGTTTGAAATTTGTGTGGGAATCGACGCAAAACCCAATCTACCGTAGCTACTATGAGCTTTTCTTTAGATTTTGGGTCATCAAGAATCAGTAATGATATGAGTTTGATTCTCTCAAGCTCTGAATTTGGTTTTGTTTTTCTAATGACCTAAAGGAATTTTGATGTTTATCAAATTAAGGTTCTTTTTGGATGCAGATACTGATTGACGTATACAATGGCGTTTGCTAGGGCAGCTAGACGACCTATCGGAGTCTTTTTTTATAGTGCTAGTGGTAGATTTAGTTCTGGAAATGAGTATTCCACTGTGTCAAGCAAACTGGAAACTCTGTCTCAGTACAGGAGTTCTGTATTGCCAAACTATTTCCCTGGTTTTGGGAAGCTCTTGCGGAGTTTTAGTTCGGAATCTCCTGCTGTATCTGACCAAATGAGCCTCATCAAGCAACTGAGGGAACGAACTAGTGCTCCCATTAAAGATGTCAAGGCATCTTTAGTTGAATGCAACTGGGACCTTGGTAAGAATGGGGTTGAGTTTTGTTTATTGTTGCATTTTCTTTCTGTTTTCTTGTGGTCTAAAATGAAGATTTGACACAGAGGCTGCTCAGAAAGATTTGAGAAAGAGAGGAAAAGTATTGGCTTCGAAAAAGTCATCACGGACAGCTGCTGAGGGAATGCTTGCAGTTGCCCAAAATGAGGGAAAAGTTGCTGTTATTGAATTAAACTGTGAGACGGACTTTGTTGCTAGAAACGAGATTTTCCAGTACTTGGTTAGTGCCATAGCAATATCACTTGAGTTTCTCTATTAGTTGCTTATTGATGAGCTTCCCTTTCCTATTCTTATGTTATTGACATTGACTTACAGGCTTTAGCTATGGCAAAACATGCCTTGTTGATTGAAAATAGCTCTCAGCAAGTATCTGGTGTTTTTCCCTTTGGGCCAGAGCTTTTTGAGGTAAAATTTTGATATACTCACTTCTTTGCATCATGTATCTATGATTTTTTTTCCTGTTTGCTCCATTGAATTATTGGTATACAATTTTGCGTTTCTAATCACTTCAATGGATGCCATTCAGGAATTGAAGCTCAATCTCGATCATCCAAAAGTGAGTGGGGAAACAACAGTTTCAAATGCTGTTACAGAAGTAGCTGCGATAATGGGAGAGAATGTAAAATTCAGGAGAGGTTTCTTGCTGTCAAAATCTTCAGCAGGCGTCCTTTCTGCTTATCTCCACACAAGCCCTCAACCAGGTACAAGTTGTTCAATATAGTTCCCATTGTCTCTAGGCTCTTTTCCATGATAGTTTTCTCTGTATTTCTTACTTTGTTTGTACTTGACAATAGGGTTGGGTCGTATAGCTGGGATTGTATCTCTCGAAGTCGAAGGTGAAAATACTCAACTAGAGGCTGTTCAGCGCATAGGCTCAGAACTAGCCATGCATGTGGTAGCGGCCAAGCCATTATTTTTAAGCAAAGACCTTGTTTCTTCAGAAGCAATAGCAAATGAACGCGAGATTCTAAAGTCTCAGGTCACTTTATTTCCTAAATCTATTTTGCTTTTTATGAACTTGAGCTGTAATTTGTAAAAAAGTTGGCTTACCAAACATGGTATATGACAGGCAGAAAGTACAGGCAAGTCTCAGATGGCTATAGAAAAGATAGTGGAAGGGCGTCTCCGCAAATATTTTGAAGAAGTTGCTCTAATGGAGCAAAAGTTTATTGTGAACGATTCTATAAACATAAAGGTATGTGGATCTAGCTTTTAAAGCCGTCTGATTTATCTCTGCAACGGTTGTCATTACTTGTTTGAACCAAACTTTTGGATTCCATATTCAACAGACACTAGTGGATAACTTATCCAAGGAGGTGGGTTCACCTGTGAAGGTTACCGATTTTCTGAGAGTCGAGGTTGGAGAAGGAATTCAAAGGTAATATAACAGTGGTCTATATATGTCAAGTACAACTTATCTTTGTTGTAAGATTAGTAGCTTATGAATGTGTGTATATTTTGTTTTTTGAAGGCTTGAACCATCTGAAGATGAACCAGTTGCTCAAACAGCTTGAAGATTATGAATCAAGTACACTTTGGTAGAATTTACAGACCTCTTTCCTGTGGTTCATTAGGTTCGAATTCCCTAAAGAGTTCATGGAGACAGTTCTTCATTATGGCAAATAAGATCAATCTTTTGATTGCTTCTATCAGTCTTTTGGCTTCACCCTTGAGAAGTTGTGACAAAACAATGTCTTGTTTTTGTCCTCTTACTAAGGTCTTTATACAACAACAACAACAACAAAAAAAAAAAAACCTTCACTTCTGTGTTCACTTACCTTTTGGATTGTGCTTGTTTATTCTTCTGCTTATTAACAATCAAATACCATATTTTTGATCCTCTTAAGCTTTAGTTTTTGGGGACAATTATCAAATCAGAAGATATTATATCAGTTTTAAGATGTTGACTAGATAGCAAATGACACTCAGTTCTTCCATAAACCCCAAAGAGAGATACCTCCGGTTAAATAAATAAAAAACCAACGGTCGAATTTACGGTTTATGTAAACCGGTCACTTTTTGACTATTCATAATCATCGGTAAGGATTAATGACAGATTATCGTACGGTTCACACAACTCCAAATCATAAAGCTGTATTAAGTTTCAGTATACCAGAAAACACTCAATAAAATATTAAAGCTATATCAATTTTCGAAACAGAGAAAAATAAAAGTAGCGAACTTTTGGAAAAGCAAGCTTCTGATTCTCTATACTCCAACTTTTCTCGTGATCATCACTCTTCAGTCTCTCTCTCACACTTCTCTCTATTCTCCTTGGTCGATCATGGTGTCCGAGAAATCTCAAACTTCGACTCGATCGACAGTGAAAATCTCCAATGTTCCACAAACTATAGTCGCCGACGAACTACTCCGGTTCCTTGAGCTCCACCTTGGCGTGGACACAATATTCGCTCTCGAAATTCCAACAACTCGCGAGAATTGGAAGCCACGAGACTTCGCACTCGTGCAATTCACTACCCTCGAAGTCAAATCTCGCGCTCAGCTTCTCTCTTCTCAAAACAAGCTCCGTTTCAAAACCCATAACCTAAGAATCTCTGAAGCTTATGATGACATCATCCCTCGACCGGTAGATCCCAGGAGAAGACTAGACTCCATCGTTTTGACTGTTGGGTTTCCTGAAGCCGATGAAAGTAGGTTTTGTGCCCTAGAAAAATGGGAAGGAGTGAGGTGTTGGATTATGGAAGAGAGGAGGAGAATTGAGTTTTGGGTTTGGGAAGGTGGAGAATGTTACAAGGTTGAGGTTAGATTTGAGGATATCATTGAAACTGTTGGATGCTACGTTAATGGAGCTTCTGAGAATAATGCATTTCTTTTAAGGGTAAAACGTCATTCCCTCAATTTCTCTCAAGTGTTTGTGTACAAGTGAGATTTTCTTGTGTGTAGTAACTTGAAATTTTGTCATTATGTAGTATTATATATAAGGTAAGCTTAATGGAATGAAAGTATATTGATCTGGTATGAGTTTAATGACAATGTGACTCTGTGTTGAGTTCAAGTTCTGTGAAAGTGACATTAAGAAGGTTCTTGTTAGTAATGGAACTCATTAATGGAAGTTTCGGCTTAGACTTAAGACAAATATTCCGCACGCATGTTAAATTCTTTGAATATTACAGCTTTTATGGTTTGATCAACCTGCATGAGATTGGATCGGTTTCTACACTTGTGTCTTATCTTTGTTTCTTCTGATTCGTTTTGTTTACCTATTGCCTTATTTACAGCTGAAATATGGACCGAAGATATTTAAAAGAGTATCAGGACCTCATATAGCCTCAAAGTTTAAATCTAGTCGGTACCGTTTCTGCAAGGAGGATTTTGATTTCATGTGGGTTCGCACAACTGATTTCTCTGGCTCAAAATCGATTGGTACATCCACTTGCTTTTGTGTGGAAGTTGGCAGAGACTCAATGATGTTGGACATTTTCTCATGCTTCCCTTACTACAGAGAAGACAGTTTGAGTCTAACTACTGTGGATGGGAATGCCTTTGCCTCTGCATATCAGATTGTTCCCCTCTTGAATGCCGTTGATCTAGGGATAGAGTATGAGATCCTTTACCAACTCAATTCTCTGGTTCATGCACATAAAATCACTCTCTTCACTGCTTCGAGTATAAATTTGGTTAACATACTTCGTGGTTTGAGCTTGGAAACTGCATTGGGAATCCTCAAGAAACTGCACCAGCAAAGCTCTCTATGTTATGATCCTGTCTCCTTTGTCAAGACTCAGTCTCAATTTGTGGTTAAGAAGATGACTCATTCCCCTGCATCAGACTATAAAAGATTGACGGAGCAGAACGTAATGAGCTGCCAAAGAGCCTACGTTACACCCTCAAAGATATATCTGTTGGGTCCAGAGCTTGAGACTGCCAATTACGTTGTGAAGTACTTTGCAAAGCATTCCTCAAATTTCATGAGAGTTACTTTTGTGGAAGAAGACTGGAGCAAGCTTCCAGCAAATGCTCTTTCTGTGAACTCCAAGGAAGGCTATTTTACGAAACCCTTTAGAACCAACCTTTATCACAGGGTGTTGTCAATCCTTAGAGAAGGGATCACTGTTGGGCCTAAAAAGTTTGAGTTCTTGGCTTTTTCAGCTAGTCAATTGCGAGGAAATTCGGTCTGGATGTTTGCTTCTAACGAGAAAATAAAAGCGGAACATATAAGAGAATGGATGGGTTGTTTCCGTAAAATCCGAAGCATTTCTAAATGTGCTGCTAGAATGGGTCAGCTGTTCAGTGCTTCAAGAGAGACGCTTAATGTCCGTGAACAAGATGTGGAACAGATTCCTGACATCAAAGTGACTACTGATGGTGCTGATTACTGCTTCTCGGATGGCATCGGGAAAATTTCATTGGCATTTGCTAAGCAAGTTGCACAGAAGTGTGGACTGAGTCATATCCCTTCAGCATTTCAAATTCGTTATGGTGGCTACAAAGGTGTGATTGCCGTTGACCGCAGTTCCTACAGAAAGCTATCTCTGCGTGATAGTATGCTAAAGTTTGATTCCACCAACAGGATGCTTAATGTAACCAGGTGGACAGAGTCGATGCCTTGCTTCTTAAACCGAGAGATCATATGCCTTTTGTCGACGCTCGGGATAGAAGATACAGTGTTTGAGGCGATGCAAGCAGTGCATCTATCTATGCTGGGGAATATGCTTGAAGACCGTGATGCAGCACTTAATGTTCTACAGAAACTAAGTGGAGAAAATTCCAAGAACCTGCTAGTTAAGATGTTGCTACAAGGCTATGCACCTAGTTCAGAACCATACCTCTCAATGATGCTTCGTGTACACCACGAGAGCCAGCTTTCTGAACTAAAGAGTAGGTGCAGGATACTTGTGCCAAAAGGAAGGATCTTGATCGGTTGCATGGATGAAATGGGTATTCTGGAGTATGGCCAAGTGTACGTTCGTGTAACCTTGACTAAAGCAGAACGGAAATTCCGAGAACAGAGCTACTTCCACAAGATTGATGAGGAAACTTCTGTGGTGATTGGGAAAGTGGTTGTGACGAAAAATCCATGTCTTCACCCTGGAGACGTCAGAGTTCTTGAAGCAATATATGAAGTCAACTTTGAAGAAAAGGAATATCTCGATTGCATCATCTTTCCTCAGAAAGGAGAAAGGTACGCTAATTCAATTCTTTGGAGCTACGCACCAAAGCAGAAACCATATGCTTCTTGTTATAAATCTCGGCTAAGTTGATGATTTGTTTTTCCTTGGTTTGTTGACTTTACAGACCACATCCAAATGAATGTTCTGGCGGTGATCTCGATGGAGACCAGTTTTTTGTTAGCTGGGATGAGAAGCTTATACCAAGCCAAATGGACCCTCCAATGGACTACGCTGGAAGCAGACCTCGTCTAATGGATCATGATGTCACCTTAGAGGTAAGATTGATAATATGAAAGTTTCCCAACTTTTTAGAGCCAAAGCTGATTGTTGCTCTCTTTCTTTCACTCTGCTTTGTAGGAAATCCACAAATTTTTCGTTGATTACATGATAAGCGACACACTGGGGGCGATTTCAACAGCACATTTAGTTCACGCAGACCATGATCCAGAAAAGGCCAGGAGCCAGAAATGTTTAGAGTTAGCAAATCTTCACTCTAGGGCTGTTGATTTTGCAAAAACTGGAGCTCCAGCTGAGATGCCTTATACCTTAAAGCCCAAAGAGTTCCCTGATTTCCTGGAACGGTTTGAGAAACCAACATACATCTCTGAGTCTGTCTTTGGAAAACTATACCGTGCTGTGAAAAGCTCGTTAGCACAGAGAAAGCCAGAAGCTGAGAACAAAGACATGATAGCTTATGACTCAACACTTGAAGAAGCTGGCTTTGAGAGCTTTATAGAGACAGCAAAATCCCATAAAGACATGTATGGTGAGAAACTGACCTCGCTGATGATATACTATGGAGCAGTCAATGAAGAGGAGATTCTCACAGGCATTTTAAAAACCAAGGAGATGTATCTGGCGAGAGATAACCGGAGGTATGGTGATATGAAGGATAGAATTACCTTGTCTGTGAAGGATTTGCAGAGAGAGGCCATGGGATGGTTCGAGAAGAGCTGCAAAGATGAACAAGAGAGGAAGAAGCTAGCATCAGCTTGGTACTATGTAACATACAACCCGAGTCATCGCTATGAGAAGTTGACATTCTTGAGTTTCCCGTGGATCATAGGTGACATTTTGCTGGAGATAAAGTCAGAAAATGCACAGAGACAGGTCGTTGAAGAAGAACAAGCAACTGAGCTTGTCTCCGCTTGATTGCCTACCACTCACTTGTAGGTTTTAGTAAAATTGCTAATTTAAGACTTGAAACCAGATGGAGGTCTATAGTATCCTAATTATCAAGTCTGTTGACATCTCATCTTTTGTTTGCGTATGACGACTTATTGTATTCCCCAAAAATAGTTGCATGCAATGTGAACCGATCGATCTCATGAAGATGCATTATGCCAACAATATAAATTATGAAGGTAAAAGTCATTACAGAAAGATTAGTTTCTGGTAAGATCGTTTGATCGAGTCTATGTATGCGTCTGAAAGTATGTCATAGACAGAAGTGCATAAACAGTGGATCATCTACAATAGTCTCTAAACATGGTGTAAGTTGGAACTGTGATCTACATTTTGATTATTAAAGAGCTAGCAGTAAGAATTTTGTCTTCTTCAAGACAAGGCACGTCCAATGTAGCTAGAAACTTTGGCAACGCAGTCCCATCTACTCTGCGGTGTTTCGAATCTACACAGCTCATGTTCCCATTCACTGATATGTTTCCCACATAAGAAGGTGCCAAATACTTTAAGAGCCAATGGAATACGACCTGTACTTGTGACAGCACGAACAGAGAGCTGATAGTACTCTTTAAGAACTTGCTCCTGTTTGAAGGCAAATTGAGGAAAAAGTTGAAGAGCTTCATCATATCTAAGAGACTCAACTACATAGAGGTGTTCCACTTTACCATGGAGTAGCAAAGGCTAGTCATGGGTGACAAAGATCAGTCTACTTCCTGAACCAAACCAACGAGCAATGTTTCTAATATTTTTCGAGATTGCGGCTTTTAGAAATATTATCAACAATAAGCAAAACCTTTCGGTGTCCAAGCTTTGCCTTCACAACTTCATTGAGGCTCTCAGACTCTTCCGTTAGAGAAACTCTTACTACATCATCTAGTAAAAACGCACCCGGGGAACATTTTGTGGTATCCATGGTGAAGTAGAGGTGGTCTTGAAACTCTGATGAGATCTGTTCATATACACATCTCGCAAGTGTGGTTTTTCCAACTCCTCTATCACCTGAAATGTCTATTTCTAAAGTTACTTCTCTTGATTCCAAATCAAGCAATGTGAACACTGCTTTCATGAGCCGATCCATTCCAACAAAGCTATTGAAATCATTAGATAGAACTAATCGAGACAAGTTGTTGCTAGTAACATAGTTGTCGTTCTGCACGTGCAATAAGCTCGTTGGAGGTCTAAGTATGACACCACTAGACTCTTCTCGATTCATGAATCTCTCAGCTATTTTCCTGAAAGTAGCTGTAAGAAGCTCAATCTCCTTGGTGAAAAAGAAACTTAGACATTGCATGCTACATAGATACGTTCCAGACAAGTCACAAGGCTCACATCTTGCCAATGGTACATCTAAACAGGGTTGTGTAGCTGCTTGTATAAATTCTTCTGCGCTTTGATTTGCAGCTTCTTCGCTTACATATCCGTATTCGATTATAGTCACATCTTCTCGTAGAGTCTTTGATTCGCTCAGAAAAGGAGAAACATGAATCAAAACACTATCAACAATGTAAGAGTATGAGTCTTCTTCTTCCCTACAATGCCAAGGAAACAAAAGTGAGAAACGAAGTAAACTTTAGCTTAAGGAAAGCAATAAAAGCTAGAAATTTCATCAGAATTAGTACCAATACGAGTACTTCTGATTATATATCTCAATCACTTTCTCCAGTGCATTCCTCCACATCTTCGAAGGAGAGATTGTTGGCAGATCGGAATCTAACCACATACAGATAGATTACACATCTTCAAAGTTGCTATCTCCATTGTCATGGTCACCAAGATCATCTACTTGTGTTAAAACATCAGAAGGGTCAACTTCATAGAAGATTGGCACAACTTCCAATGGTCCTTTCTCCTTACACTCCATTATCTTCACCAGTTCATCTAAGCAACAAGAAGAAGCAGCATAGTTCTTAGAGATTACCACAATCGCAATTTTGCACTCTTCATTCGCTTGACGCACTTGAGGGAATGGTGGTTGATTCTTTAGTTTCTCTTCTTCATGTTTGTAAGTTGTAATCTGTTTTTTAAATAATGAAAGCAAAAGATGGCTCACAAAAGTTCTTCGAGTATCAGTTCCTTTGAAACTGATGAAAACGTCGAACTTCATCACTTTAGACCCAAAAAAAATTTGCAGATGATGGAGATAAGTAAGTAATATAACTGAACTAAAAATTCAGTGTCTCTGATTTGGATCCAAAAGTCAACTCCTCCCTCAGTTCAATAATTTGTTGACTTGTAATGCGTGCATATATGAGTGAGTAGTCATCGTATATTCAAATTCAAGCCTGACCACGTCACTATTTTTTGTCTTTTTTAATTGGCCAACACCATAATGAGGGGTGTCAATGCGAGTTAACCTGCCCCATTTATCTCGCTCTGCTGCGGGTCTGACTTTATTTGCGGGTTAAAGGTCAACCCGCATAACCGACGGTCATAAATATAATAACCCTAACCTGCCTTATTTCATGACTGCGGGTTATGTAGTCTGTCTGTGGTTTTCTTAATTGTGTTTTTATTTTAATATACAAAATAAATTTTAAATAAAAATGTATTAGATCAAGATTATAAAACCATAAGATGCACAATCTATATGTTATGAAACATTTTTAATAATATAAAACATGAATTTGATAAATAAAAAGGGTAAAATTATTCGTTAATTTATTGTATAGGGTTTGACTTTACAAAATTAAGAGACAATTATGTTTTATATTAACATTATATATTACTCAACATTGTAATTTTTTTTAATTTGATTATTTTTGTAATTTTTTATATGTCCGCGGGTCGGCCTGCTGACCAAATAGTCAAACCCGCATTAACTCGTTGTCCATGATGGGCTAACCCGCAAAACCCACTTTTTATTTGAACATAAAATATATAACCCTAACCCGCCCCATAGCGGAGCGGTCTAAACATAACCCGCAGGTTTAAAGCCCGCATTGACACCCCTATAATGAAGTACTTCAATTTATCGATATTTTTAAGAGCAACTTCCACCCGAATTTGTAGAATAGTTCAAGTGATTAGAAAAAGAAAAGAGAAATTAGCTTCAAATACTATGAAACCAAATGATTAAATGTCTTCGCTAATAGTTTCAATGTAGATAACTGAAGTTGGACTCCACCACCCGGACGAGGTAGCTTAACTTACTGCACTCCAGACAATTGTCCGAGAGGTCATCTTATGTGGGGAGGAATGACCAGAGCTAAAAGTGGTATAGTCAAAAGTTGACTTCAAGTTTAGGAGAGGGATTAAGGTTGAAGGTTCGAACCTCTTTCTGGTTAAACATTTATTAAAAAAAAGATTAGACTCCACCTTATTAATAGGAGTTTTAGAAATGGGGTCGGATTGAAACTTAATCAATCGATCCAATTGACTGAAAAGAAAACTATTATTAAGTATCTAATTTTTTCTTAAATATTAATTTTTTAGCTATTTTATTTGCACTATAAATTTTGATTAAAAATATTTAAATTCAAAATTTTTAAAGAAAAACATAATTTTTCCTTCTATACAAAGATTCGAATTCTTAAAGATAACAAAAATTACTTACAAAGTAAAACTATGTTGGTGAATATAAAATGCAATGTTTCATTCTATACTATATGATATAGGTGTCATTTCTCCATTTGATTTGATTATCAAGTTATATAGTTTTTGCACATTGTTGTCCTATCAGCAGAAATCATGAGTATGTTAAAAACTTGATATATGAAGAACAACTAGAACCGAAAAGGATTTTGGAAGCAGTGTTTAAGAACAAGAACAAAAGGTGTTGATGATCAAAAACACAATCTAAGTAGAAAAGTTTATAATTTAAGATTATTTGGTTATGTTTTGATTATTGGATATGAGGATTTAATCATAAAAATTGATCTAAGGAAAACCATAAGAGTGATATGACACTTAAAGAAAAACACACACACACTATATATATACATAATATTGATTGATATAATATCGAGTAAATATACTAGTAATTGATTAAAATTAGAAGTCAAACCAAAATCAAACATACTAAATCCTAGGTTCAGTTTTAGATTGGTCTCTAGAAACCAGACTCGGTCCTACAACATCACGATTCACGACCAACAACACAATCCCATAAAAGAAGTGAATGTCGTGGTCTCTCGTGGGCCTTATCTATTTATGTGGATTTTGCAGCTCTCAAATCACACTTGATTGAGACACTCAACTTCTACTAGATTTTTTGAGATTAACACTCAATTACTGTTCTAAAATAAAATGAAGTGCATGAAAATGGCACGAGAAGTATACATGAAGAGTGAAATGGGTCAATAAATGTATAAGTTTTGGAAATACAATATAAGATTATGTGTATCTAGGAGTCATATTTATTAGGCAGTGCAAGAATTCATGAAACCTATCATTCTCTCTATATAGTACACATCTCTTGTTTACCATTTTAACATTTATGATTTCTACCTCTTCATCATTAAGAATTTATTAGACTTTTGTGGACAGGCAGTTAACAAGTCCATGTAGTTAACCAGTCCGATCATAATTTGGTCCACTTTTGTTTCATATTCTTATTTCTCAATACTATATAAGTATATATTATGAAATTGTTACCTTTAAAAAGATTGGAAAAGTAAATTTAGCTGAATACTTAATTAATATCCACTTATGCAATTTTTTCTATTAGATTTTGACTTCAATTAACTGCATAATTCAGCGTTGTAGGATTAAGAATTTGAGTTATATATGAGACTTTGGTAATCCAATTGTTAGTTTTTTGGTGAACTAGTTTTTAATTTCTATAAAATATACTTGAAATCTATCTAACTTTTATAATTGTTCTGTGAATTTAACAAAGCTGTCAATGGAGAAAGTTACCTAAAAGACATTTCACATGTGTTAGACTAAAACGGAAAGAATCTTAAGTTAATTTAAAGTTACAAAAAGAACCAAGTGTTACATTACTAATTTAGAAGTTTTTCCACACATGTAAAATTTAGTGTCTTGCTTTCTTAAAGTAACAAAATAAAAAGAGATTGGTATAATATAAATCAAAGTCATTTTTTGTATTAGACACTTGCAGAGATTCGATTCTCCTCATGTGTAATTCTTCTGTATCTTTTTTCTATTATTATCTCCAAATATAGAATAATTAAGGAATGCTATTTGCCAAATTAACCCAAATAATTATTTATACTTAACAAAGCTTTTCACTGATTCCCATCACGTGAGCTCACACGTGATTCGTTAAAAGACCAAAAGAAGAAAGTAAAGTAGTTTAAGCATGCTACTTAATGATTTTGAACACATCAACTCGTGCGTTCCTTGCCTCCACGCCGTTAACTAACAGCCGTTATTATTTAACGCCAAAAGTTAAAAATTTGAATTTATATAACAAATTTTCATTATAATAATAAAAAAAAAAAAACTGCCGATATTTTTTCATATCTCCGCCGGTGACAAAATTTCGCCTAACGCCGTTAAACGGCTGGTGGTTTTCTTAACGTCGTCGGTTTAAACAGCTAAAAGAGGATCCGACCCGAATAGATCCCCAATATCTTGAAAATGGTCCTCCACGTGCCAACTGGAGTATCCAGACCCGGATCCAAACCCGAATCCAAAACTCATATCCGCAAAATTATCGTCCCCGAATAAATCGCCGCCGAAACAATCAGTCATCGACGTCGGAAAACCAAAAACATCGTCGTCTATAAACAACGGAGATGAGAAATCACTGAACATATCTGAGACAGAAATCGATGGCTCCTCTTTTACCTCCATCGTCGTCGATACACCGGAACATTCTTCGTTAACCGATATCTCCGCCGTAGACTCGCCATAAAACGGAGATTGAAGAACAGAAACCGGCGAATCGAGACATTCTCCGCCGCCAAATCCGTTCGTGGTAAATTCCAAAGCGTTTTTATCATTTTCCGGCACCGGAGGATGAGAGAAGTTAAGAAGCGCGTCAGGACCACGCAACTGAATAGCTGCGTTATCATAAACAATGGCGGCTTCTTCAGCTGTTTCATAAGTACCTAACCAGAGCCGTACTCGTCTATTTGGATCTCTAATCTCAGCCGCCCATTTACCCCAAGGTCTTTGTCTCACTCCCCGGTACTTTCTCGTCGCCGGAACAACAGAAGCCACCATTGTCTTAGTAGTCTTACGTCTCTTCTTCTTCTTCTTATCAGAAACCGACTCAAGTACCACTTCATTCACGAACTTCTTAACACGACGTCGTTTTTTGGATATTGCTTCAAAATCATCTTCTTCGTCACTGGATGAATCAGTAGCGTAAGGATCAGTAACAGAGATTCGTAAGATTCGTGGTTGAGTTTTGCTTGTTGTTATGAGGCTCTTTGTTTTGTGCTCCGTGAATTTGATTCTCTGTAGAGAAAGTTTCTTCTCTGTCTCCATTATTGATCTCTTTGAAAACTGAATAATATTAAGTTATGTTTTGTTCGTTCGTGTGTTTATATATATAGTAGAGTTAGGAAAAGTAAAGAGAAAAAGGAATAAAGAAGGATAGAAAAAGGAAAAGATTGAGAAACAAGATATTGATGCTCTTATAACAAGAGAGAAAACTTAGAAGATTTTTCCGGGAAAGTAAAAAGAAAGGAAAAAAGAGCTTTATGAGATATATGCTTGCGGAATCAGAGTTTGGAAATTGAACAAAGGAGAAGGAAAAAAGAAGAAGATGCTTGTTTCTTGTTTAGGGATGAATGGTTTTTTAAAGAAATATTCCTGGGAAAACTTGTAGCAGAGAAAAGAAAAGAAGGAAAGTTAAGTGGAGAGTGAAAGAGAAAGAGCGATAAAAGATGAAGACAGAGAAAGAGAGAGATCACATGTAAGTAAAGAGAGAAGACTCTGAACAAAACAGAGTCTCTTTTATAGGATCTTCAAACGGCGGTTGCGGTGTTTTTAAATCTGGTTTGTCTTTTTTTTTTTTTTTGTCATTAAGGAGAAATAGAAAATTTCCAAATTTTCTATTGTTTTTGTTTATATTTCCTTTAAAATAAAAAATTAGTAGCTATTAATAATTTTCTTGAGATGATATCGGAAAGACGGTTTAGGGTAAATTACTAGATTAGAGCCAAACTAAGAGTTAATTATTTAAATAGAGCAAATGTTTTGAAAATTATTAGAATAGTTTTTTAATTCTATAAATACCATTTTGTTTTTTTTTGATGAATAAATAAAAATGTAATTACGAAATTGCCATTCATGAAACTTGTCACGTAAGCAGTCCCGCATTGACCAACTCTAATAAACTAATTGAGTGCAACATGATGGAGTTAATTATATCTTAGTAGAGTTAAAGTATGTATAATATAGTTGACATGAATTAAAAAGTAGTGTATAGTAGAGTTAAAGTGTATTCATAGTAGAGTTAATTATCTTGCTTTCATCAACTCTACTAAACTAATTGAGTCAACGTGATAGAGTTAATCATATTTTGATATAGTTCAAATGTGTATAATAGAGTTGAAATGTATGAAAAAGCAGTGTATAGTAGAGTTAAAGTCTATGCGTAGTAGAGTTTATTTTCCCGCTTTTACTAACTCTACAAAACTAATTGAGTCAACGTAATAGAGTTAATCCTATCTTAATAGAGTTAAACTGTGTATAATAGAGTTGACGTGAGTTAAAAAGTAGTGTATAGTAGAGTTAAAGTGTATTCATAGTAGAGTTAATTTTCCCGTTTTCATCAAATCTACTAAACTAATTGAGTCAACGTGATAGAGCTAATCATATCTTGATAGAGTTAAATTGTGTATAATAGAGTTAAAATGTATGAAAAAGTAGTGTATGGTAAAGTTAAAGTCTATGCGTAGTAGAGTTTATTTTCCCGCTTTTACTAACTCTACTAAACTAATTGAGTCAACATAATAGAGTTAATCATATCTTGATAGAGTTAACTGTGTATAATAGAGTTAACATGAGTTAAAAAGTAGTGTATAGTAGAGTTAAAGTGTATTCATAGTAGAGTTAATTTTCCCGTTTTCATCAACTCTACTAAACTAATTGAGTCAATGTAATAGAGTTAATCATATCTTGATAGAGTTGAAATGTATGAAAAAGTAGTGTATGATAGAGTTAAAGTGTATTCATAGTAGAGTTTATTTTCTCGCTGTTACTAACTCTACTAAACTAATTAGTCAACGTAATAGATTTAATCATATCTTGATATAGTTAAACTGTGTATAATAGAGTTGAAATGTATGAAAAATCAGTGTATGGTAAAATTAAAGTGTATTCATCGTAGAGTTTATTTTCCCGTTTTTACCAACTCTACTAAACTATAACCTAACTCTACCAAACCATTAACAACCTCTACCATTCAAACATAAAACACATGATGAACTCTATCATACTTGAAACCCAGAAACCCACGAGAAATTTTTCCAAGACATAAAATCCATTTCGAAACCTAATGTTGAAGAATGAAATCTAGAGAAAAATAGAGAAAAAGAAATGAAAAAAAAAAAGAGGAAGATGAACAATAACGACGAAGGAAGAAAAAGGAAAAAAAAAGTTGAATTTTTGATTAGAAGTGGGCATAATTTCCTAATCTAAACTGATATTCTTGAAACCGAATCCAAACAAATATAAAAAGCATTCGATTGGAGGAAAATATTTAAAATTATATTAATTAAATGTTTCTAAACCAAACTAAACATGAATTATCATAATAAAACTAACTCATATTCATAAAAATAACTAATGTTTTAACTAAATATATAGGAATATGTTTTTTAATATATAAGAAATATACTATCTCAAGTCTTAACTAAAATTAATTTATTATTTCTATCTTTATTTAAATTTTATTGTTAAAAACCTAATAAAAATAACTTGGTCAGAATTACCAGTTTATTTTTAAAAACTTACAGTTACCAAATATAAACCCTAAACTAAACTGAATAAATATATTATTTATCATGGACTGTTTTTTTTCAGATTTCAAAATTTTCGAATCCTAAATTATGAACCGAATCGAACAATTTGACCAAACATTTAAACCTATCTTTAATGTCAAAATTATTTTTATTTTTTTGTCAACAAGTAATCATTAGATCGACAAAACCCGATTCATAACCCAAATTTTCTAAATGAAGTTGGATATGATTCAAACTTACTATTTAGTGCCTAGATAAATTAGAGGCAAACCAGCTAAACCACATTTTCTTTGATAATGTTAACATTATTAATTGGATTATCTTAATTATCAAACTGAAAATAACTCGATAATAATTATTATTTATTCACAGTTTGTAATATCAGTAATTTTGTGACAAAAATAATAATAATATTAGTAAATGTGGTTTAGACTTTTTTTTGTCAACAATTAGATCGATAAGATCTGATCCATAGCCTAAAGTTCACCCAGAAAATCTTTTTTAAGTTACAATAATACAACAGATAAGAATCCAACCTTAGTGTTAAGTCATTAGTTGGATCATCATAATCATCTCTGTTGTAATTATATTCTTGCAAAAAAAATATTAGTTTTCTATTAAAAAAGAGGGATGTTTTGGTCATTTCGACCCAAGTTAAAACAAAATTAGACCGTTACGGTCAGGGGTTTGTTTTTTACCTTCTACTTTTTTGCAGTGTCTTGTCAATTTTCTACCGCAGGTTGCTGACGTGGAGTAGACGACAACATAGGAATAGGATGTTACATCAAAACTAATCTCCATGTTTTCATTGTATAAAATGGTATTAATTTAAAATTCTTTTTTGACATGGAGTTAATTTAAAATTTAATTTATTAAAGTTTTTTTTGTCTGAATAATTTATTAAAGTATATATTTGTCTTTTTAACACTTTTTTATATAAAAAACAATTTCTCTTTTTCACTGCATATTTTCACGTGAGTGTTAAAAAACCAGAGAAAACAAAGTGCCTTTAATTTTTTGGCTCTTTTAACGTGGACCGTGTTTGGCTTTTTTCAAGAAACTATATCAGTTACGTTTTTTCACAAATAAATTCATATAAAGTTTTGATATATAATATTAATAAGTTGTAAGATTTACTACTTTATAAGGGTATAAAGCTGTAAGACAATTCTGGTTGGTTTGGACATGAAATTAAGAAAAAAATGTATGTAAAATGTGACATCGAAATTCTTAGTTTAAAGTTTTATTTTGGGTCAACAGTTTTAAGTATTGTGTTATTTACTTATATTGCCTCGTTTTCTATATAAAGGAGTGTTTGGCTTTGCTGATTTTGTTTTTTTTGATAAACGAGAATGAAGAAGATATTGTTGAGCGGCAAAAGCTGCCATCATTGTTATCCTCCACCTTCGCCGATATCTACACGTATCCCTTATGTTTTAAGTCAAACATTGTGGGTTTTGCCTTTTTCTTTTTTTTGATTTCGTTACTCTTGTTTTTCAATAGATAATAATATTACTCGGATTTGATATACGATAACCAAAAACTGGACAAAAAAGCTAAGTTATAGTGGACATCAGTGTATCGAGTGTTTTTTTTTTTTTTTTTTTAATAATATCTTATCTATAGTTCAAACTCATTTCTCACGATTTTTTAGAATTGGTGGAAAAGACAGCTAGCAGAAATAACTTAAGCACTTGAATAAAAATACTTCCCCATCTAATACCAATGTATATGTAGAGATTCTACTATACAACTAAACTGATAGCATATGGTGACTAAAATCATCATAATACATATCACTAACTAGGCAGTGGGGATTATTAATGCTCTGTATATTTGTAATACCTGTACAACTTGTATTCGTGAACCATAAATGCAAAAACACTTAAGAGTTTGAAGAAACTGTTATGATTTTGTAAACATTATAATTAATATACAAACTTACAAAGACTATTAAGACAACAAACATATAATCAAAAGCTATACTTAAGTGGAGCCACGCAATCGTTTAGGAAACCTATAAAATAGTCACAATAAAAAAGAGATAAAAGTTTTTGAAACAATCAAGTTTCCATTGTTTGTGAAATATTGGGCGTAATGATGAGCCCTTGGTCCATGTATGTCATCATTACGCAATCATAGAGACAGAGTTACTGTTTCTACTGTGTATGCATTTGAACTCTTTTGGTTGTCTATACTTTAGCTTAAGAATTAATATTAGTGAAAAGAATAAACTTAGGGTTTGTATAAAACCATTATCACAAAAGCTCAACGATAAGGAAGTTCAAATTCGGCTCGGGTTTATCATTAAATTGGTAGAACATAAAAAATTACTATTGATTTGATCTTTTTCTTCTAGTTTTTCTAAGTTTAGTTAATAACCCTAATTTCTTTGACTTTTTGTAAAAGACATATTGATTGGAATAGCATGTGAAAAATACGAATGAGATGAAAACAGTACATAGAACATATGACAAAGGTGGTAAATAGAGGCAACATAATACACTGAACACGAGAAACAGGAAACGAAAACAAAACACAAAAATAAAGAGAAGGTACAACGTAAGCCGGTGAAGGGTGAAATGTGAGACAAAGACGGATCTTGATCTTCATAATTGAATTTTGTGCAATGCAATATCTTCTTTGTAAACTTTTAATTTCATTAATAAAATCGAGGGAACCATTCATATGGAAGATTGTTTACAAAAAATGTTTTGCTATCCATTTGTCTCATATTATAAGCGAGAAAATCTATTTTGTGATTCAACAAATTAAAAATCAGATGAAGAGAAAAAGCAACGAAATAAATTTTTATATCTTGTAAAATCTTTTTATGTGTTGAGAGAAAGTTGACCGCATGATAAAAACTATCTTTAGGATTTCTGTACTTCTATCATCTAGAGCAGTATATATAAGCCACAACATCGCCTACAAAAAAACTTCGACTATAGAATGACGATGATAGGCTTCTTTTTATTTTTTGATACTCTTATACAAACTCTTCCTACATTATTCGGAGATAAGTATAATCTGAATTCAAAATAATATTCTGATAAGTATAATGTATAGAGTTAAGGGGTGAATAATCTTATTAAATGTGTAACGACAATATTTATACAGAGATAATTAACCTAATATCATATACATAATTACATAATTAGCCTCTATACGATATGTAGTCCTATACGCCCCCTCAAGATGGAGGGGCTGAAGTCACTCTAATCTTGTTCGTGAGTTGAAGAAAAGGTTGACGTTGCAATGGTTTGGTTAAAGCATCCGTTAGTTGATCCTTGGTAGAGACATGAGCAACACGTAAAGCACCGGATCGAATGTTATCTCTAACAAAGTGATAATCCAAAGCAAGATGCTTCATTCGAGAGTGAAACACAGTATTTGCACAAAGATATGTAGCTCCTATGTTATCACAATATATCACCGGGATATAAGGTAAAGGAATGTGAAGTTCGGTGAGGAGGTTACAAACCCATCGAAGTTCTATAGCCGTGAAGGCGACCGCATGGTATTCGGCTTTAGTGGAAGAACGAGCAACACCTTTTTGTTTCTTCGAGCTCCACTAGATAGGTGTGCTACCAAGATAGATAATATAAGCATGAGTTGATACAAAGTCATGAGCATCACTTGCCCAATCTGCATCAGAATAATCATGTAGTGAAAGTGGTGTGTCTAAGCGCAGGAATAGACCATGTGTTAATGTCCCCGCAAAGATACCGAAGAACTCGTTTGGCCGCTTACCAGTGAAGATTTATAGGTGCATGCATAAACTACGAGAAACGATTTACAGCATAACTAATGTCAGGTCTCGTGAGGCCAAATATTGTAAGCTTCCAACAACTCCACGATACTCACGTGGATTAGCCATTTGAGAACCAGACGAAAGCGTTAGCTTAGGTTGTGTTGCCATAGGTGTAGATACCGATCGTGTATCTAACATATGTTGTTTCTCCAAACGATCAATAATATAGCGGCGTTGCATCAAATGCATACCACGAGAAGTCCGATGAACTTCAATGCCAAGAAAATAGCTAAGATCCCCCATATCTTTCAATGAAAAATGTTGGGCAAGTTGCTGTAGAAAACGAGTGACAAAAGCTGTCGTGTTACCAGTAATCACAATATCATCAACGTCTACCAAGACATAAGCCAAAAGACCATCACGATTGTAGATAAAGACCGACGCATCAACAACAGAATTTTGGAAACCCGATTGGAGAAGAAATGTACGCAACTCTTCATACCACGCTCGCGGAGCTTGCTTGAGACCATAAAGAGCTTTCTTGAGACGACACACATGATTAGGATGATCTCTATCAACAAAACCTGGAGGTTGGCAGACGTAGACTTCCTCAGTCAAGGTTCTTTGGAGAAAAGCATTGTTGACATCTACCTGACGAATACACCAATTCTTTGCAACAACAATTTCAAGGACAAGACGAATCATCGTTGACTTCAAAACATGACTAAAAGTCTCTCCATAATCAATGCTATATTCTTGATCAAAACCTCTTGCAACTAACCGTGCTTTGTGACATGAGATTGTGCCATCAGGATTATACTTTAGGGTAAATATCCATTTTGTGGAGATCACATTCTGAGTGGGAGATGGAGGAACCATATCATTCTGAACAATAGCATTGAACTCCGATGTGGTTGCCTCACGCCATTTAGGATCCACCAAGGCCTGTGTGATGGTGAGTAGTTCAAGTCTATCATTCTTCCTTATCACGACAACTAAAGGGAGTTTATTGATTGGCTTGGTTATGTTGTTCTTGCTCCTTGTGGTCATAATGTGAGTATTATGATGTGGCAGTGTTGTTGACGGTATTGGAGCCAACGTAGACACAACATTAGAATCAGCCACATCAGCATTTGAATGACCTGAAACATTCACAGACATATTAGTAGTAGGTAATAAAACTGTGTGTTGATCTGTTGGTGACGTTTGCTGTGATGGAGGGCATGATCAACAGGCGGCAATGACGACATGACAGGTGGAGGAGGTGAGCACGGGGGTTGAACAACGAGCTGATGAGATGGCCAGATAGGGATTGTAGTGAAGGGTAAAGAGATAGTGTGTGGCTCAGGTTCGGGTGGTGGTGTTGATTTTTTTGGTGATTTGAGAAACGTGAATGAAGTCTCCACAAATTGAACATGTCTAGAGACATACACACGACCAGAAGTGGGTGCAAGACATATGTAGGCGCTTTGAGTCAGAGAGTACCCAAGAAACACACATGCAGCTAAGCGAGACTCCAATTTGTGCATCGTATATGGTCTCAACCATGGAAAGCATAAGCACCCAAAAATACGAAATATGAGGTAGTTAAGTGGACGTTGAAAAAGAGACAGGTACAGAGATAAACCATCAAGGACAGGGGTTGGGAGGCGATTAATCAAGTACACAGCCGTTAAAAAAGCATATGTCAAATACTCCGATGGAATCGAAGCTTGAACAAGTAGAGTAAGTCCGGTTTCAACTATGTGACGATGTTTGCATTCAGATATTCCATTGTGTTCGAGTGTATGTGGTGGATAGGTGAGATGTGAGATCCCATGAGTAGCCAAGAAAGGAGGAAGAGCAATATATTCACCGTCATTATCAAAAAAGAGAATTCCGATTTTTGTATCAAAGTGATTCTCAACCAAAGCTTTGAAAGCAACAAAAGTATCATACGTCTAGGACTTCTTCTTGAGCGGATAGAACCAAGTATACCGTGTGTGATGATCAACAAAGATGATGTAATATTTGAACGAGTCAATAGATAGCAGCAGAGATGTCCATACATCAGAGTAAACGATTTGAAGGGGTTTGGTAGTGGATAAAGAATTTTCTAAAAAGGATAACTTGTGACTTTTATTCATCAAACATTCAGAACAATGAAGAAGTTTATTTGAAGAATTGGAAACATGTAACAAAAATTTAGAACAAAGAGAATTTAAAATGGTAGATGAAGGATGGCCAAGACGCGAATGCCAATTTTTGATGGTGGTAGTGGGCGATGGTGAAGTAAAGTGAGTGGCAATGGAAGAGGGAGGGATTGGCCATTCATACAGTCTGTGTTCAGCCTTGTCTTGGAGCAATGGGACCCCCGTGTGCAGATCCTTCACCTGAAACGAAGCCAGAAAGAATTCAACAGACACTTGATTAGTATTACATAGGCGATGAACCGAGATAAGGTTTTTATGTAAATGGGGCACATAAAAAACGTCTTTAAGGTTAAGAGAACGACTAGATGTCGGAAGAAATGCTGAACCAGTGTGAGAGATTGGCATTGTGGCACCATTTGCAACTATAGCTTCTTCTCCTCTATTGTAAGGTTGATGTAGGGACAGATTTGTGAGATCGGTTGTAAGATGATGAGTATCACCACTGTCAACTACCCAATTGCTAGGATCATATGGTTGTGTCATTACCATGTTTGCTCACGGTAACCATGGTGTCATTGGTTGTGACATGTTTTGTCCGGAAAAGGACTGCAATTGATTACATCTCAGTGCACTATGACCAAAAATCCCACAAATCTGACACTTGCCTTGATACCCACGAGATCATTGTTGACCATTATACTGTTGTTGTTGCCAATTCTAATTGTTTGACGGAGCAGCATATTGTTGTTATTGCCAGTTTTGGTTACCACGATAGTTCGGACTATAGTGTTGTTGATGTGAGTGAGGCACAACAATAGCTTATCCACGTGTAAAGGCAACATTAGTTGTGATTGGGAGAGAGGATGAAGCCGTAAGAGCCTGAAGCTTGAGCTCATGATTGATTATTTTTTCATGAATCTCGGTGAGGGAAGGAGACACCTCTTGACCTTTAATCTGATCAATAATCACTTTAAAATCTTCAGGACGCCCTTCCAAGATAGCTTCCACCTTATCTTCATGATCCATAGGCTTGCCAAGCAAGGCAAGTTGATCTAATCGGATGTTGATACCTTGGAAATACTCAGCGATGGTTTTGTTCCCTTTGTTCCATTGACGAATCTGTTGGCGAAGTTGTTTAAGATGACCACGACTTGGCATAGCATATGTATCATTCAAAATTTGCCAAATTTCAACAGAAGTTTCAGCAGTAGAGAGGATGGGTTGAATTGAATTCGAGATAGCTCCCAATAGAGCACTGTAAACAAGTCTGTCATGACGTTTCCAAAGTGAAAACTCAGGATTAGGAGAGTCACCATCAGGTGTGGTGATAGTTGTAGGCGGCGGTGAGAAAGAACCTGTGATATATTTGGTGAGTTCATACCCATTGAGTAAGACTCGGACTTGACGAGACCACATGAGAAAATTAGATGATGTGAGCTTCGACACATTGGTCATGTTTATGTTCAGCAAGGTTGATTGATTGTTGGCGTTGATGACCTCTGATGATATGGAGGGTGAGAGTGGTGAGTTTGCCATGGGAAAAGAAATCGAGTAGCAGCTTAGGGTTAAGGATCGAGACTTGCTCTGATACCATATAGAATTAAGGGCTGAATAATCTTATTAGATGTGTAACGACAATATTTATACATAGATAATTAACCTAGTATCATATACATAATTACATAATTGGCGTATAATGTAATGTTTTTTTGTCTAGATTCACTTACCCACTATTTTAAATCTAATTTTAGGGAAATTAAGGGTTGAACCTTGAGTACCAAGGATACAAGTTGTGGACTTGGCCACTAAGCTATTGGTTTGAAAACACATAACGAGCTTTGTATCAAATACCGAAGGAAAAAATGTTTATTGTAAAAATAAAAGTGTATAAGTAATTAAATTTCAATTCAAATTCCAAAACAAATAGTGGAGTACTACTTATACGAGTAAATAAAAGGTATGCATCGGGAGATGAAAGTGAATTAATAGAAGGTATAACGTTAAGGAAGTGAAATTGGATTAAAATAGTTAGTAGTAATTGAAATGAAACCGTACGGATAAATGTGGAAGGAAATAAAGACAAAAGTGGGACCGACATTACCGCTATCACCGTTAAGTCCCGCAAACGGCGCCGTTCTCTCGATTCGAGCCATCATGATAATAAGAAGACCACTTGTTGTTGTTGTTGTTGTTGTTTCATGTGACTTCGTTCGTCGTCTCGAGGTAACATAACTCTTTTGCTTATTACCCATTTGTCTCCCAACACCCTTTTTTGGCTATTTCCTCATGTTTCTTCATTTTTTATCTTTTTTCTTGTTTATTGAGTTAAACAATTGAACAACAAAACTCGACCTAGATATCAATGATATTTTTAAACTTCTTATTAACTATTACATATATTGAGTATAAAGTTGTATTTCAAATATTTGAACTATTATCTGAGACATATAACTCCACAATATGAAGAGTTCGACTTTTTATTTTTTTAAGAAAAAATCTTACGTTCATGGTTTGATTTTTTTGAGATTGAAGTTTATGAATTTACATTTTTTTCTAATTTTAAATTCTGATTCATGACCTAAATCTTATTATGCAGGATTACTTAAAAATTTGAGGTTGTAATAAGTTAATATTAAAACCAGAAAAAAAAAAGTATTTGTGGTTGAATTTTAATAAAAACGATGCAAAATACATATTTTACTATTTAACCATATAAACTTTTAATTTTAAACTAATAGAGAAAACTACAAAGTTTCTTTTTATAATATATTGGTGAAAATATTGTATATTTTATCAATAAAACTTTACTTTAATTTATAGTGGTTACAAATATACAAAGTAGAAATCATTTTTATTGTTTGTTTCTATATTTAGGTTTTACATCCATTAGTAGATAACAGAATCTTGCACGAACACTAATAAAAACATGAATTTTTGTATGATTATTAACATTTTAGACTTCCTTTAGTTAAATTTTTTTCTTTTCTAAGTTTAAGTTGATAAAAAAGGTTTTAAGAGTTTTATTTGTAGATTAGAAACATAGAGTCTTTGATTAATATAAAAATTCAGAGATTATTAATAAGAGCTGGTTCTTGGAAAGCGATTAGGCATTGGTTCAGGTGCTTAGGAAATGTAATTTAAAACAATTAGTAATAAATAAAGATAGTGATAAACCGCTCGATGATGTTGTAGAATGTCATTTTCATTTAAGCCAGTTATACCTATAGTTGTTTTTTTAAATTCATCCTAATGAAGAAGAAGAAAACACTAATCAACTATATTTTAAATCCAAATTTACCAGTTTCATATATACTGATGAGACTTATTTTTTTTTCCAAACATATTCAACAAAGTGAACGAAAGTATATTAAAGCGAATTAGTAAAAGTTCTAATAATGTGACAAAAAAAAGAGTAAAAGTTCTAATAATGAACCAATTAGGCCAATTATAATCTATTAATTGTGTACTTGAAAAAGTGCTTCAACCTCGCTGAAAATATGGGTCTCGTTTCATATTTTTTTTTTTTGTCTTCCAATATTGTCCTATAGTTATTATTATTTCAAAATAAAAAATTTAATTTTTTTTTATGAACTGGCAATTCACTGCATCTGTTTTTACCTATTCAAGGGCGATAATTCTTTATATTCTAATTATTTATAATTGATGAAATTCAATAAATGTATATGATTAAATAGTTTAATGTTTATTTTCAGTTTTTTCACTAAAGTTCGACTTCAAATAATTGTGAAACTGCGATTATTAGAAACTAAGATTTACTGATGAAGAAATAAAGTGATTGAGCTCTCTATGCTTCACAATTTTGAATATTTTTGGGTTCAGATGATTGAATCTTGAATCTATACATATGAGCATAATTTAGTGACTAAGGAAACAGTAGATGATTTTCAAATGGCAAACATTATTTCATGTGTTATTTTTTTTCGGGAACATGCAATCCACATAATATAAGGTCTATTTGAAATGAGTTTATGTTAAGTAAACACTAAAGAGAATATATGATTAACATGTTAAATAATAAAATCTTAAATAATGAAACTGATTATCATCATGATTATCAAATCATTGCTTTCAAGTTTCGTATAATAACTTTTAACGTAAAAGAAATATTCTTACATATTTGGCGATCGACCCGACAAGTGTGAAGGGCCACACAAATGAAAGAAGCCAACATATGAATGGTGCTCGTACACTCACGAGTTTTACTTTTGCTACTATTATTATTATCTCTTCACAACATGACCCTTAATTTATGACACTACATGTTTTGCCTATACATAAAATATTTATTACGAAAAGAATTCTCAAAGAAATCTTGTTTTTTTTTTTTTTTTTTTT